>VZTN01000928.1:3933-17780 GCA_013400515.1 Erpornis zantholeuca
ATAGAACACAACAGCTCCTTTAACAGTCATTCAACATGTTGGCATTTATCCCATTTACCTCATTTATATCCTCCTGAGTGGTGCACTGTTGGAAATACTGTGACAGCTCTTCCTCATACTTATCAGCTCTGGAGCTCCAGTTTATGCTATCACACTCAAATCTAGCAAGTTCTTGCTTCAGATTCCTTACAGAAACATTCAAGCAGTTCTAACGAGGAAAGAGAAAAAGAAATTTATCAGTCTCAGGAAATGTATTGATTTAACCAGTCCAGAATGAAAATCACTGAGGCAGAATGTGCATAGTCAGGTCCCCATGGGCCAGAGTAAACTATCAAACCTTCACAGGAAGGACAGCAAGGACGTAGCAGTGTCAGTCACTGCTAGTCTGGGGAGTAGTGTTGGGTCAAAGTAACAACCTAAACATGTCTTCTCTGAGCAGAGGAAGTAACCTTCTCTAGTCCTTTGCCACCTGGAGAACAGCTCCTCTCTGCCATCAACTGATGGTGTCTGAAGAGCAGACAGCCAATAGCAATAATCTAGCCAAGTCATAACAAAACTCTCACTTTCTTAGTAAGTGAAAGAATATAGGGCGATGACAATTCTTCCCTGAATAAATAATTCCTTTCTAAAATGATATCCATCTTGTCATGCAAATCAGTCTTGAATTCACTAATAAGGTAACACTGTTAATACATTTCCTTTTCTGTTCTTCTGTTTCCTTTCTTTATAGGAGAAGAAATCTGTAAAGCAACCTTTACAAAGTAGCAGAATTGTAATGTAGAGATTCAAGAAATCGCCATCAGGCCCTTGAACTTCACAAAAAATACTAAAGAAAGTTATGTTTTGTGTCTTTTTGCAAGCACTGATATTTTAAGATTAATTTCCTTAAATTTCTCTCTGTATTTTTCTCAGAGTAGTAATACATTTTTGCACATCCAAAATTCAGCCAGATAACACCCGTAATTTTCCATATTTATCCTTGATTTCACAAATCATTCTACTTATACTCACAGGTTGCTGCACTGCAGACAAGATATCCACTCCCTGGGTAATAAGTAAAGTATACAGATGTCTAATATGTGCATGTTTCTCCTGAGAATTCACAAGGTAGGCTTTAGCCTGGTGCACATTTTCAGGGTCCCCACATATTTCAGGAATATCCAGTTCTCCTGATTTTGATAGACATTCCAGCTGAAATACAGAAAAACCAAAATCAATGTGTGTTTAAAATAACTTGAAATTTTTTCCTTACCCACCTAAACTTCTTAAAATTGGGTTCAGATCTGAGTTTTAAATTCTACTGATTCAGGCAGTTTTAGATCCAAGATTTTAATTCTGATCACCAGGTTGATTAAGGCTATTTCTTTGGAGAAAAGGAAAGAAAAGACAACAGGAATGAAAACCAAAGATAATTTAACTACAATGGGAAGAATGTATATTTTAAAATATTATACTCACTTCTTTTTTAATGTGATGGAATTTGACTGTCTTGTTGAAAATCTCATCATATTCTATCATTGCATCCTTTACTGTTTGATGGAAATGAATAAGCTCACTTATTTTCTCAGAATTCTCTTTCACGGCAAATCCTTTCTGGCTTGGCAATTCCAATAATTTTATCAGGTACTCAAGCTCAGCATTCAGTTGCTAACAAAAATCAGAGAAGTTACACGACTTCCACAAACATAATTGTAATTTTTCCTTTACATATGATGATATAACCACCTAACAATTGTAAATTGCCTCGGGGAAAAGTCAATGCCACGCACTTTAAAACACAATAGTCTGTACTGTTTGCTAGGCATGAATCTCAGCTATCACCCAGTCTTGCATGAAAACAAGTCAAACATAATTACAGGGCAATGGCAGAGTGAATTGCTAAAACCCAGAGACAGTATTCACAGGAGGTAGGAAGTTCACTGTGATGCACCTCAGCCTCTGACCAGCTCTAAATTCCAAAGCATGGAGCTGATGCTCTCCTTGAACTTCCACCACCCCAGGCTTGTGTGTCACATTAATACACAGCCAACACCACATGAGATATTCTCTGGACACTGAAGGTGAAATGTCTTCTCCCCTACCTTACAAACACACACAAACACTTCCCCCTGGAAAACTGATGTAAAACACAAAACACTTCAAATCCAGACAGAGTCTGGCGTCAATGTGGATGTGAATCTTTACAGGACCGAAATGAGCTTTTGATGAACCCCTCACTCCACTACCTTGGTTTCTCACCTCATAGTGTGGCTTCATTTGGTTAAGCTTTTTCTGTAGTTCTAAAACTATTAACAGGTCACTTCCAAGGTCAACTGGTACTGCTAGCTGGAGGGCCTCTTGAAGAATCTCTAATCCACGGGTAGTCTAAGAGATAATCAAAAAGTTCAGCATTTCTAATTGAAATAAATTTAAAAACCCCTGCAGATTTAAAGTCAAATCTAAATTTGTAACAAAAACCTTCCTCAGACCAGGCACCTAAATGCTGTCAGTAAAGCCTCTGTGTTGCAAACCTTCTGAGTGATAAGGGTGATAAGATATCTTTAAAATCATGCAAAAACGACTCAGACACCAAGACTGCAGGAGGCACAGACACTATTTCTGTGCTAACAGATGTGCTGGTGTTCTGCTGAGTTGCCCCAGAGAAACAGCAGATACAAGCCTAGCTGGTGTTTCTGGTTCTGGTACTAGCCTAGCTAGTGATTCTTTTAAGGAGCACTGCACTGTCTCCCTGTGCCAAGAAGGTATCAATCCTCTTTCTGTAAGAACCTGGTTGGACTTCAGTTTAATAACTATTAGGACACAGTTTAGTTTAGCTTTTAAAAAGAAAAAAAAATCGCTGCTGGTAAAGCATTGATTAAACTTCATTAAAATTTAGAATTCGAAGTGGAGACTTGGACTTGTATGCATTTGAGTAAGGGAAAAAAAATCAAAACCATTTCATGGCTTGTGATAACTGACTGGCAGAACAGAGAACACTATGGACAGGAATTGTATCTTACTGATCGTCACTCTTTCTTAAATAGCACCTATTATAGTTGATGAGAGAGTCACAGATAAATTAACAGCAATCTAGAAATATTTTCCACAGTTGCTTTCTTCCTAGCTACTTAACTTACGATTTTTAGTTGTTCTTTAAATATCTGGCACTGTTGCTTGATGGGTTTCACTTGAGTAATTTTAAAATTCCAGATTGCCCAAAGATCAGTCAGCTCTTTCCTTTCTTTATTCAGATTAATAATGATATCTTCTGTTACTTTTATCGATTTTTCTACTTCTAATATTAAACGCTCATTTACCTGGCAAAAAAACAGAAAAAATTTTTTCAAACATTTTTATAAAATACAGTTAAGACCTCATAATTTTAAACAAAGCTTAATAGAAACCCAACTATTCTAGTGTAACTTTTTAAAAAATTCTGATACTTTAAAATATATTTAGCTCTTAATATTTTCTAGAAATAGGCACAGATTGACAAAATTGGTAAACTGAGGACATAGCCAAAGCTGGAGTTTAAAACATAGAACAGGTGAGTAATGACAGAATTATTTCCATCTGATGGCTGTTTCACACTCAGACAAAATAAAATAATTTCTGAATAAACAGAACAACCCAAAATGGCCTTTTGGAAAATAAATAGCAACTGGAAAACAAAGTAGGTCAAGAAAAGACCACCTTTTTGTGCTGATAAACAAAACAGCACCGAAGCACAGGAGGGCTAAAGTATCTGAACATTTGGTATTTTTTCCTCTTTCTGATAGCTCCTCTATGAGAAATACCAGAAAACTTGGTAATACCATTTCTGGTTTTCCCATCTAATTTTTTTTTCCTAAGAGAAGTTGTTTTTGTAAATTACTAATACGATCCATATCTTCCGGACACTTTAAATGCCACAACCTGGGAATATCATGGGAACAGGGTAGCAGAAAATACAGTGACAACGTATTTCCAGGTCTTTAGGGAGATAACGCCTGAAGTTGTGATGAGACTTCAAGTGGCCATTGCCATTACTCTGACTGTCTTAGCTGTGCTTGGCTGCATCAAGCAGGGACACAAGCCCTTCAGCCACACTGGCAGCCAGAGCACTTTCCCTCCCTCAGTTGGTTTTTCCAGCTCACCTTGCACGCTGCTGTAGTTTACCAACACCACCTCCCCCTTCTCAGCTTAATGCGTAATTTAACTGCTCCCTAGTCTGCCCTACAATATCAGAAAGAAGAGCTGGGTATCCAGGCTCTCTTCATTATTGGGATTACTTTAGGTGTGGCTTAGGGAATGATCCCACATCTCAAACAATCACCTCGTGAAGTGTTGTTGGAACATTAGACAGGGATGCCTGGGCAGTGTAGCTGTTGGACAGAACATTAAGGCCCCCTGAATGATTATCTGCAAGGAACTAGCTCTAATATCCATTTCTTCAGAAGAATTCATACACCTGGTCAGCAAAGACTGCCTACGCCTTGGTGGAAGTAAAATAAACTTTATATATGTGTATATGCTGCTTTTCAATGTGAACAAAACAGATATGAGCAGTATTACATTTGTATGCATGGACTGGGTCATTAAGGGCTCTCATTGCTAACCACAAATCTTTTTATATTACTTGTAATGCCATAAGCACTCAAATAATACTTTCATATTCTAAAAGCATATCACAGCATTAGCCTCTTTAAAACTAGGTGCTGGAGAAATCACAATCTAGGCACAGAACTAGGACTGGACTAGGAACTAGTAGGTCTAGGTTAGAGAGGCAAATATAAAAAATTCAATATGGCTTATCAGATTATACTCACCACATTTACTAAATTAAGAAAACAGCAACCTATATTTTGGGTGGAAAAAGTTTTCTTTATAGTCGTTTGCCACTGAGTATTAGCAGACTCCATTGCAATTTTATTTTCAGTCTCCCTGTTTGTCAGTAGTGGTTTTGAATTATAGAATTCCTTCAAATTTTTAATATCATCATTCACCTATAGAAAGACATTAAACAATTATCAAAAAACAAATCAAAACTTATATAATCAGAAGTTATAGAGATATGATAGATTTGAATAGCACCCTCTGAATCTTCTCCTAATTTTAAGACCTATGAAAAATATTTACAAACACCAAATAATAAAATAGTTTTAAATAACTTGCAAACCAGTAGATGGCAAGCAGACAAATGGCAGCAATTAGCTCAATTTCTGTCACATATAATTACATGGATTTTATGTACCAGCATATCAATGCACTGATTTTCACTAATCTGCTTAATATGAAGTTACTGAAGTTAGCAATAATCAGAAGTAGATGTAATACAGGTTTTTTGTAGTTTATCATGCAATAAATAAATCCTATGGCTAATTTTATCTGATAGGTTCCATTCCATCCTCAATTTCTTTCTAAATATTAAGGAAAAGCTACCATATTACAGAACCTTAAAATGGAATCCAAATCAAAATGAAAACTAACTGTCCTGGACACCATTAGCACAACTGCCAAAATTACGTTGGTATTGAATTGGTTATGATTTGAGCTACGTCTGGTTTTTATTTCATTTTTCAATCCGATCATAGGAATTAGCACGTCAGTGGAAGCAGTGCAAGACAGCAACAAAGATCTCTAGGAACATATCACAGGACATTTTTAAAAGTTATATGAAGCAAATCAGTCAATTTAATATTCAGAGTACACATATGTAAGCATTTTTATCATGTATGTAATGAGAGTGCACATGTGCAGAAGAGAAAAATTAAAATCAATTACACTTCTTCCTACAATGGAAGCACATTTTTCAATTGTAAGGTTTTTACAGTTTAGCCAGAGAATAAATAAATACTCCATACCTCCACAGCTGACTGTAAAAATGCCACGTAAGTTTCCAGAATTTCTAGCTTTGAACTAATATTTTTTTCAATTTTTTTCAGTTCTTTATTCAGAAAGTCAGCTCTGCTAGAAAAAGCTGCCACCTGCTCAAGTTCCAACTCTTCCATATTTTTGATGATTCCCTCAGCTGCTCTCAGTTCACATGAAGTTTCCTTTGAAGGTGGAAGCATGGAAAAAAAAAGTATAATGACTGGAAAGGACTTGTGAATATTGATATCACATTGTTAATTTTCATTAGGATTACTTTCTTATGTATAATTCAATTACTTGTTTGAAGAAGAGCTCATAATGGAGATTAAATCACAGAAATATCCATTTCTTTCCTAAAAATGATAGGTATGGTTATAAAATGAACAGAACTACCCAAAATGGCCTTTTGGAAAATAAAAAATATTTTGAAAGCTAGCATATCACAATCCCCCAAAAGAATGGCTAGAAGAGTTGTAGAGTCAAAAGAGATGTATATATCTGTCAGGGCAAAGCAGACACTGCAGCAAAAAAAAGTAACACCCTGACATGCAAAAATTTGGCAGAAAATATACTTAAAACTATTTTAATATTTTGAAGGCATTTGAAAAGTTTTTGCCCTTGCTTATCTGCTGAGATTCTTATACTGTTATTATGTGCTCTCCAGAATTGTTTTAAAGTGAATTTTATTCCCACAGGCACTGTACAGATCCATCCCTTGGGCCACATAATCAGTTGCCTGAAACCAGAAAGAACTGAGCAGGAGTATATGGAGTTTTAAGTGCTGAAAACACCTTGGATACTCCTAGAATACACACTGCCATGTTGGTCAGCTTAGGCTGAACCAGGCACCTGTGTCAAGGCTATGGAAGGGATTCAGGTGGTTTTAACCCACTTTCAGATGCTGCAGTGGGAAAGGCCTGGATGTGAGTTAAAACCAGCCTCCCACGTGCTACAGAGCTGAGAGCTGCAGGGCTCTCGCCAAAGAGCTGCACTCCCAGCGGGACCAGTGGGTACCTTTACAGCCCCCTGCACAGTTTCTCTAAATGGGAACTACTTTCTTCTTTTTTGTCAGTTCATCCCTTTTGTTTGGCATAATAAAGGTTTTTCTCTGACTCTAGCTGTCTGGACAATTATTAAACCTGGTGCCTCACGCAGGAGTAGCAATGCACATTTGAAGAGTCTGCATAACAAGATCTGATATGAGGATCCTAAGGCACGAACAAATAACACAGTAAGATAGAGACAGAGAGGAAAAACAATGATTTAAGGACTGACTTGTAATGTTATCTGTGGTTTTGTCCATTAACTACAATTTAAAATAAATCATAGCCTGATTTTCTTTACGAGAAACTCATACTCTCTCCTTATTTAAAATCACACACGGAAAGCATTTGTTTCTAAAAGCACTTATTATTGGAAGGTTTTTTTACCTTTGTTTGTTTAGCCAGTTCAAGGTGTTTGTTCAAAATTCTCTCTGACTCACACAAATACGAGCCAATCTCCATACCAACTGCAAGCATCGGGGCGAGCTTTTTAATTGATTGCGACACCTTTATTTGAAAGTATTATTCACATGGTTAATTTATATAAGTAGACATGAGAACACCAGTACAAAATATCACTTTTTATAGAAAAAAATGAGGTAACACTTGTCTGTTGGTGCGTAGATTATGTTTCTGGGCATGATGGCATGGTTTATACCCAACTGGCAATGCCACACAGCTCCCCACACACATCCCCACACACACCCTCCTCAACCCCAAATGGTAGCATGCAGAGAAGACATGAAAATAAGGTAAAACTTGTGCTTTAATATCATATATAGTCAGACAAAATCAGGAATTAAAATATAAAGGAAGAAAACTCTACTATTTGTTCAACAGGAGCGATCAAAAGCCCTTCCTGTTTGCTCTCATTTTATTGACAGTGCTTTCCTTTACCCTAAATATCCAAGGCTTGTGATTTCAATATGGCACAACTGCATTATAATCTAGCTATTATAGCCCTGCCAGAAATACTTTGATTCTGCTCCAGGCTTTTTATCAGAAAGTACATTTAAAGCTTCTCTGACTAGGAAAGAGACCTATTTTTGTGCAGATACACGTACAGAATTCCCTTCCACTGTCACTAAGATATTATATATGCACTATGATAACAAAACAGATTATGAAGAGCACAGACAGATGATGCCAGACATAACACACATAGTTATTATTAGACATATGAATTCACATGTAACTTCTTTCTTAAGAAGTGGCTGCTAATTGAGGTTAAAACTTTATTATATGAGGCTGAGGGGCAGTTGAATTTGGCACCAAATTCTTTGGGATACTTTGCATTAGAAGGCTGGGATGTAAAGGGTATTGCTTGGTAGGAATATAAGAATAAGCACTCTCCACTGCAATGAATAATTGTGTTATGACACAAGTCTCCAAGATGTCCTCTAATGCAAGGCTGGGAACAAAGTGATTAGAACAAACTGCAGATTGAAACTTTTATGTTCAAATTGAGGTCTACATTTTAAGTAAAAATTACCTTAATAGTTTAGCTTTTAGCTTAAGATTCTCAACATTATAATGACATCACTTCTATACACATAAATGATATAGAAAAGGACCAATTTGTATTAAATTGAATTCACATTTGATTGAGAATAGTTCATTATAAACACCATGCAAATATAAAATATCATATTTCAGACTTATTATTCAGTCATTAAATTTACTTTTCTGGTCTACACTCTTGGTTCCCTCAACATGAACCTTGCTAAACAACTATATTTTTAAAATTTGAATTTACACATGGAAATTTCTCTAGGAGCTATTTGTCTATTCCATCTCTGACAAGTCATTTAAAAGGTCTGTAACACTATATGACATTATTAGCAGTTTAAAGAAGGTTGTGATGTCCTTGATTAATCAATACCTTAATTAACAAAAATAATTTTTGTAGCAAACAGAATCTAGTCTCCTTCAGATTTACTGAAAATCGGTTCAGTCACCATGCTTATCAACCCTCAATTTTGCCACCTTTTATTTTTATCTTCAGCCACATAAAGCAGGGGACAGAAGCAGTATAGGAAACCTTCTTACAGGTCACAGGACTGATTGCTCATTTCTTTTCCAAAAGAACAAATTATAATAGTTCATTATCCAAGCAAAACCATGCTTAATTGAACATCATTGGTAAAATGTACTCGTGGAAACAGCTGAATTTTTCAAAACCTCTTTAGGTTCCTTTGTGTTGGCAAGAGCATTCAATGTTCTAACTACAACTGTGAAATCTCTAACAAACTTGTTATTATTATTTGATTCAACTTGAATATTCACTATACCTAAATCACGGAAATACAATGCACTGTTCATGAATGCATTAAGAATGTTATTGAATGCTTCAAGAAGATGTGCTACGATGATGATAATAATCATCACAAAGATCATCAGAATGCTGGACACCTCTCCTTTGGTGATAGGCTGAGACAGCTGGGGTTGCCCAGCCTGGAGAGCAGACGACTTGGGGAAGGAAGAGGAGACCTTCCCAGTACCTAAAGGGGCCTATAAAAAATGTCAAGTGACTTGGAGTGACAGAACAAGGGTTAATGGCTTCAAACTGAAACAAGGTAGGTCTAGGTTAGAGAATAGGAAGAAATTCTTCACTGTGGGGGTGGTACAACACTGGAACAAGTTGCCCAGAGAAGCTGTGGATGCCCATTTCTGAAAGTGTTCAAGCCAGGTCCAATGAGGTTTTGAGCTGCCTGGTCTGTTGAAAGTTGTCCCTGCCCTGCCCTGGATGTTCTTTAAGGTCCCTTTCAACCCAAGCCATTCTATCACATACCTTATTCAGATGACCTTCAAGTGAGGCAGTCCACAGCTGTTTCTTCAAAGCAAGTTCTTCATAATCTGGATGCTGGCTGTTTAATTGATCTACTTTTTTTTGAACATATTCCATCATTTTCTGAATTCCTGCCACCCAAGAGCTAAAATGGGAAAGTAGAACTGTTGTTTATTTCTCATTTTTTGCTCGACATAGAGGATGATTATAATTTTTAAAAACCCAACACTTTTACTGGTGATTTGTATGATAAGTAACTTAGGAATTTTAAACTGTTACCCTTGAAGGAAAAATAACCAAGAGAAATATTAAAATTAGTCCAACTAAAATTGATAATTACTAAAACACAGGAATGAAGTTTCCAAACAAATTATTTGTCACCAGTCCCTAAGGTAGATTCACAAGACAGATACATTAACTCTCGCAAGACACATAGCCTGATTCACTGAGAAATTGCTCATTTCACTTCTCACTTTAGCTATGCTATCTAAAAACTAAAATGACAAATGGAAGAGCTTAAAAGAGAAAATACATGGCATACCAGTTCTACTTTTACAAGAATGTTTTCTTTGGATTCTCTAATATTTCAGTGTTTTTACAGTAGTTGAAAAAAGAGTGTTATATACATTCTAAGTCAATCTTTCCTTAAAGGTGCTGTTTTAACAGGAGAAAAAATTCCAAATTTACAAAACAATGGCTTGCCTTTGAAGTTAAAAGATAATATCAGGGGAGAAATTCAGAACCTGAATACTGGAGGCAGTCCATTTTAGATTGTAAAGAAGTTACCTCATACAATTAAGAGTTGAAGTTTTGATATAACCACCCCCCACACACACATATCAATAGTAACTTATTTACTACTTAAATTTATTCATCATAAGGATTTTTGTAAAACAGACATGTTGAAAATAAGTTTTTTCATTACTTTAATTTCTTCAGAAGCTTGTGTTAATACAGGTACATATTCCAGGTTTCTTACTTTGTCCTCTAGTATTAAGAGAAATTTTCTTCAGATAAGGCTCAGGGTTAAATTCTGTAACCTCAAAGAAAAATGTTAGTCTACACTACTAATGTAACGTATGGTGTTAGCATGGGATTTTGTTTGAATTTTATCCAAGAATTTGACACAAAAATAACCCAAATTTTAAGTCCTTTTCAGGGAGTAGGCGATTTCAAACTTGGTAAGTTACTCTTTCAAAAATTAGCAACCTCTTAGTTTCTGCTTTAATCTTAAATTCTAAAAATGTCATTCCTCTATTTCAGTTCTCCTTAAAAAGAGGTATGTTTAAGAACAGCTACTAGCACTACTCATTTTGAAAAAGCAGTAAGAGAACAAGATTTACAGGCTTTGAAAAGGATAAATTACACCTCAATAGCCTTTGAAAGTATCATTGGTTTGTTATGATTTAACACAATATCTTTATAACAGCAGTAAAATCAAGACAGTTCTTACACTCATAGGCAAGCCAATTGGTTGGCAAAATAAAAAGAATTTTCTTAGTAGGTAAAACTTATTGCTTGTATTTTTTTGTAATTAATACATATAAATTATTGCTCCTGTTTTTCTAGCTGGTTTTAATTTAAAAATAAAAGAGCTTAAAAACCAGCCTTACAAATATTTTAATTATGCATCACTCTGGATTTACAAGAACTTTGTCGCTTTTCTACCATATATTAATCTTTCAATATGCATATTTTCAGCATTTATATTTATTAATTATTTCAAATAATGAACTCCATTGTTTTCATATTTCAAATTATTTCAAAGAAATTGTCTTTTAGTATAAGTTTGCAACATGCTTCATGAAGATGTAAAAGAAAGACATTATATATAAACACAGGATCAGAGTCTCTTCAAAGTTGTACAGCAATAGCACAAGACAAAAGCAAAAAAAGTTGCAGCAGCAGAAACTTTGGATAGGTGCAAGAAAAACATGTTTCCCAAAAAGAGTGCATAAACAACAGCACAAATTGCCCAGAGAGACTGTGCAATTTCCATCCTTGGAGATAGCCAAAACTTGGTCCTGAGCAACCTAATCAGACAGGTTTTGAGCAAGGGATTGAACCAAATGACCTCCAGAGTTACCTGAGAATTTAAATTATTCTATGATTGTAATCCTCAAGCCCATGCCTTGGAGTATTCAGTGTTCTACTTGCACAGAAGTACAAGCACTACTCACTGAGGTGTGTGGCAAATTCATTTCATTCAGGTAATGAGGCCTGAAGGCAACTGGGAAAAAACTGAAAAGCCATGATATTTTATTTTTGTTTTTTTATGAAGGGACTTATTCCTTTTTATGACACAAGTAGACATTTAAAAGCCTGGATTTTTTTCACTGTTCTTTAGAAGCAGCAAAACACATTTCTAGACAGATTGCTTACCAAGTTTCATCTTCCCTCTCTACATCACTGCTGCTTGAGATGTAAATCTTTGCTTTTCTTCAAATTATAATGTCTTCTAAGCAGAAATCGAACCTCTATTTATGTATAGAAAATCCTGAGCAACACTTTGGCACAAAGGAGATAGGCCTGTAGCATTACTTGCTTTTATTGAATTTTATAAGAAATTACTAATAGGGTTGTTTTGAAAAATTCATCCCATTCTCTTTAATGCCAACCATAGATATTTTAATATCCAACTGATGTCTTGTGTTGTTTAAACATTTGTTTCAAAACTCTTAACAAGGAAGAAAGAAAATTGATGACTTATCATTTTAGAGCTTCATTCTCTACTAAGGTCTTTAGCATTCCTAACATTGATTAATGCTGTGCAGACATTTTGAAACCCAACAGCTGCTTCTGTAGAGGCAATGTGTACAGAACATACAGTCCTGGAGAAGAGCAGCATACATTCTGGAACTATGGCTGGTTTATAAATCAAAATTTCACTGAGGAAAACCCATTTCCATTATATTTCATTAAAATGTTAGGAAGCAGTAACAACAGCTGTAAAAACATTGTGTTTCCAAAACAACTTCCTATTTGAATGTTCAATTTCATCCCATTGCTAGGTTCAAGACAAATACATCTGGAGTGAACAGGTGAAGGACCTTTAGATGAAATGTTTTGCAAGATCATGAGATGAAATTCAAATCTTATCTATGCTTTTAGTTGTTCATGAGATGAAATTCAAATCTTATCTATGCTTTCAGTTGTTGTGTTGAAATACAATTATTAATTAAGGACATAAGCATAAGGTTAGAGCTAAACTGATCAGTAGAAAACCACTAGTCATAGTCATCTGCTCTGTCTTTGAAGGACAACTCATTAGTACAAAGAGTCTTCACTCTCGTTGCACTAGCCTCCTAAGATCTCCTGAAAAGCATGAGATTTTAAGCCCATAGGACTGATTCTAATATTTTCCATCACTGTAAAAATCACACATGTGAAATGCCTAATCGTGGTAATTAACAAAAACTTTGGCAGAATAAGAGGTATTTATTTATTAATTAAAACTACTAAAATGTGGAGAAATTTCTGTATTTTCTGCACAGGGCTTAACAGCTGCATTTTTATCTTGCATCAATTCATGTTATAATTGCTGTAATTCTGGCTTTCAAAAAGGTCTAAAAGGAGTACAGTGGGCAGCAGGGAATGCTCATAACTATCTATATTTTAAATTGCCGTTTACGTGCATTTATTTTTCCAAACTGTTAACTAAACCATTGTATCTGAATTCTGCCCTACCATACCAATATCGTTGTTTGACAACACTCTTAAGTGCCATTCCTAAAAGTTTTTGTTTAAGAGATTGGTTCATATTAATACCACCTGAGAAATATGGCAGAAGCACTGAGTCTTTAAATGCCTACCTGCTTAGTGAACTATTCTGGCTCCAAAACCCATTTGATTCTAACAAGCTGAGTTATAAAGCAACATATAGGTACAGAGAAATGCAGCAGATATGCAAAAATTGAGGGAATACCTGTGAGAATCTGCTTTGTTAACTAAAGTTTGTCCCTTTTGCATAGTAGTTGCTGTGCAACATTTAATTGCTTCCTGCAATTCCTTGTACTTCAGTGTCAATATAGGTAAATGTAAGCCTTCTGAAACAGAGATTTTATGGTAATTCTCAATACTTTCAAGACCATCAAGTACCTGAAGAAAAAAGAAAAGCATATGTTATAAATATTTCTGTTGTTGGAACTATCCTCAGAAATGATCTGGTTTTAAAACTTCTATAA
>VZTN01000930.1:0-14551 GCA_013400515.1 Erpornis zantholeuca
CGAGGCCTGCAGCGCTCGCCGGGCAGCGGAGCGGGGGGGGCGAGCAAGGTGCAGCCGCTCTTCCTTCGCTTTCTCCTCGGGCCCCTCGACCTTCATAGCCGGCTGGCTCGGGGGCGGGCGCTGCTCTTAGCTCTGCTGCCTGTGCTCTTTTGTCCCTTCCGCCCCCTTAAAGGAAAGAAGCACATGATTGGAATTGCCTACCGAAGGTCAGGGATCGCTCGCAGAATTATGCCTCTGCATTATTTACAGCTAAACTGCTGCTGTTGTCAGATAGAAGGGCCCCTGCGTGCAGGAGTAGCTTTCTAGCCATCGCAGAGGGACCTGCAAATACTGACTCGGTTTCTTTAGTGTTGGGGATTATGGATAGCTTTTGGCAGTATTCCGCTGTTTAAAATGACTGAAATATTCCATTATGGTTTTTAGCAAGTTTGGTGCCTCTTTTGGTTTGCAGCTGATGATTTTGACCTTTCATCTATAGATGAGGTTTTTGTCAGGTAAAATTAGGGAAGAGTAGGAAATGTCCAAAAAAAAATGGAACATCTGTTAAAGGGTGGGAGCCAGGGTTTATGCTCTCTTTCTCTTCGACTTCAGGAAAAGTCTCCGTGGGGACACTTTTTTCTGCCTTGTAATCTGTAACCTTATTTGAACCTTTCAGTCCGCTGAGATTAAGTCGTGGGTGTAATGGTTTTTGCAATCAGGAAAGCAACAGCAAAAAACAAAAAAAGCAAACAACAACAACAAAAAAAGTTAAAACAAAACCAAATCAAACAACGGTTATGATGACCAGTTTGCCATATGTGCCTGTTTTACTGCTGTGTGTACACACTTGAATGTACTGTTTGTAATACCCTGACTTCTGCCTGTGCTGCAACTTCTCCGGGTTTAAACATGTTTGTCCTAGTAGGGCTCTTCTGGAGTTACCAGAAGAAGCCTGGAGGAGGGAGTGTTGTCTCCAAGCCCAGGAACTGTATTCACAAAACTGTGCCTTCTCTGAGGCACTGTAACCTGTTTTAAGTGAGTCAGAGCAACCTGTGATGGCAATGAGAAAATTATATTAAGCCATGATTATAGCTTATTTCTCTGTTTTTCAATGAGCATCGTTGGAAGGGAGGAAAACCAGGATGGTAAAAATCCTAATGGAAGGCAAGAGTTTCAACTTTTAATGTGAACTACTGAGTGAAGACCCAGTGTCTATATGAACAGATAGAAGGGATAGAATTTAAATTTCTGTTGAAGTAAAACAAAAGTTTCTGTCAGTTGCATGAATGAACTCCCACTTGCTAGCAGATTGAACTGCATGATGGATTACAGTAGTGGAAAGAAGTGGGATCTCTGGATCTAGTGCAAAAAAACCCCTAACCAGACACAAATCTTCTGTTCATCTTTTGTTCAGTTATGAACAAAACATTCATACTGGAACTTGGTGCTTGTTCTGGAGCACTGGGTAGCACACCAGTATGCTGAGGAACTATTAATGAGATTAGGCACGTACATGTATATGTGAGGTGCTCCACGTTTGATATGTGGGTGCTTAAAATCCCAGTGAAATATCGAGCTGCCGTGGCAGCCTCTGAGCATCTGACTATAATCCAGAGTTGTGACTAATGAGGCAGGACCAGGATGTGATACGAAAGGTTTGCCATATATATTAATGGACACTGACTTGGCACTCTGACAGTTTGTGGAATACAGGTGAGAGCTGGTGGGAGTAAGCGGACTTCCACGTACCAGAGAGCAAGATCACATTGAAAGGATTTGCCTGGAGCTGGTGGGAAACTTCTGTTGTTCCTCTCTGCTGCAGTTCATGCCTGAGCTCCTTGCTGCTTCACACATTCTGTCTCCTCTAACAGATTACCAGCTGCTTTTGTAGAAGTAATTTGATCCTAATCTTTCTGTGTGCTCTGAGGATTTTATTTATGCTGTAGCCAATCTGCTTTGGGATAGAATAATGAGATTAGTATTACAGAAATTAGTGTGGGTTAAATATTTTTGTTTTAAGTGTGTACTTGATCAATATTATTTTTTCTTACTGTTGTTGCTATAATACTGAAAAGGACAAATGCTAAAACTTTGAACTCTGTCTGCCGTGATACACTGTAAACTGAATGCACAGTACTTAATTTTTTTAAATAGCTCCATAGAAAGGATTCTCAGAATGAGTGCTATTGAGGCAGCATCTGCAATATTGAAAGGCAAGAGGTTAAAACCAAATCTTTTACCCTTTCTAAAAGCTGTACACATTTTTCTTTGTAACAATTTCTTATGTTATTTAAAATTTTCCTTGGGAGAGGAGAGATAATTAAGGGAAAAAGCAGTGTAGGATTTACATTTGTTTGAAATACATTTCTTTCCTAAGACTTTAAAATTTTATTAATTTCTGGAGTTGGGGTGGTTTAGTGCTGCTTCTGCTAGGACCAGAAATAGCATTTGTAGGACATAATTTGTTTTGGGTTGTCTGGCTGTTGTATGTTGTGAGTGATACTCAAGTGAAGGTTGGTGGTTTCTTGTTAATTTGTGGGAGAGAATTGTGTATTCATTGTTTAAAATTTTGAACCAGCTAGCTTTCCCTCTGCCTCAGTATAAATGAGTGCCTGTTCTAATAAGTCTCCAATATTAGGCCAGGTACTTAATTGATGTATCTTTGAACAACCCGGTTTTAACTCTTACAGAACTGTCATTTGCCTTCACACACTACTTGTTTCCCAATACTCCACACTAATGCAAGAACAGCCAGACCAGTAGAACTGGTCTGTATTATCAGGAGTCATGATAACCACAGTAGGGAAATAGGAGCTGTGCTTTTGCCCGTTGGTCAGAAAAATATTGTTTATAGGTAGGCTTTTATAGCTAGTCCTGTTTTCCTTTCGAACTGCTCCTTTTCTCTGGATGTACCTGACAGTTCTCCCTCTGTAAGAAGCTTAGAGTTGCCACCAAGATCAAAAGTCAAGAATAAATACACTTAAATTGCATGTAAAATGACTGAAGGCATACTGGCATTTTCCCCTGAGATGATCATATTGTTCCTCGATTCTGCTGGGAGTGAGATGGTCACTGATGTGCTTCAAAAAGGCTATGAAAAGGAACAGATTCCAGTAGCAACTGCACACTGGGTGTCTTTCAGAGTTACCATAAAAACACAGTAAGTAGGAGAACTACTTTCTGGTCACTAAATGACAGTAATGGCATGTCAGCTGTAGTCAGCTCAGTTACTGTAGGAAGAAGGCTGGAAGTGTAAAACTGGTGTGTCGTCTGCAGTGCCTGTGCTGTGAAGGTATGTTTCCCTGGTCATGTGTGTATCATTGAAACTCCACAAGCAATGCCACTGACACCTTGGAATGCTGCACCTGTACGGAGGGCTCAATTTTGTGGATTCAGTTGTGGTATCAGTGCAACCTGGAGAGATAAAAATCTTGAGAATGAACTTCCTGTTAACATTGGCTTTCCAAGATACCAGCTGGTGTCTAATTTAAAGCCTTCCTGCTAACTTTGTGGTTTTACTGAGATAGCTGTGAGTTTACAAGCACTTTTATTTTACTTTGTAGTGAATAGCATACTGTTTCCTAAATAAATTTCAGGAGTCCACTGATACCGTTCTTCGTCTAAAACTGTCCTCTGTTTGAACTTTGAATCATCAATACTTCTGTTTTTTATTGGAGCCTATTGATTACAGTGTGAAAAGTCATGTTATATAGTCATGCTGCTTATGGTTGACCAGCTAAGAGGCTTATTGATAGCACAAACAGATTAGCTCAGGGATAATTCTTAGATTCAATTATGTTGGCAGATTTGCTTTAGTTAAATCGGTGAGTACTGGAGTTGATTCTTTGCCTTATCTTGCAGCTTCTCTGGACAGAATTGTCTAACCATTGTCCATTAGATGCTGAAAACCCAAATAAGACTGCTGCTCTATAACTGTCCTGTTTTCTTGTGTGTGTGTTTGGGGTTTTTTGGTAACAATACCAATAGATTAATATGCTAGAGTCCTGTTGGTTTTGCTTGTGTTTATGGCAGAAACTCAGAACACTGTAGCAGAGTACTAGAAAGAAGGAAGTAAATGTGGGAAGAGCTTGGTTTAGAAGCTCTTGCAAAGTTTCATTATTGTCTTGTTTTGACATTAGACGATGCTGCTGCCCAGCAGAGCAAATTTTCCCATGGCTGTGGATTCCCTCTTCTATCCCTTTTCATATTATGGTGCTTGGAATTGAGTCCTTGGCATAGTCAAGAGCTGTTTTTAAGGTTAATTTTCAGGTTTTCCATCCTGAGCAGCTGTTAGCTGGGAGCAAAGGAAGCAATAGTAGTAAGTGGATGGGACTTCAATGTCAGGAGAGAATAGTCTTTAGTGAACATGAGCTGATTTTGAAACTGCTGCACTCCAGTCTCTGATAAAATCAACACTAGTTGTGTATTGGTAGATGAGCTGCTGAGGCCGACAATTACCTGCATATATCTGTGTTTATGGCATGTTCTTCACTCAAGGCACCTGTATGAACAGAAGAGACAAATACTGAGCTCTGTAGAAAGGTTGCTTCTTTGTTGGATCACAGCATGGCTAAGATTGGAAGGGATTTCTGGAGGTCAGCACGTCCAACCTCCCTGCTCAAAGCAGGGTTATTCTAGTGCACTTAGCACAGGTCTGTGTTGTGACAGCATCTGAGTATCTCCAAAGCTGGAGACTCCATTGCCTTCCTGAGCAACCTCTGTCAGTGCCTGGTCACTCTCAGAGGGAAAAAATTTGTGGATGTTTAGAGGGAACTGCTTGTGGTTTCAGGCTGTGCCCATCACTCTGGTCTTGTCACTGGGAACCACTGTAAGAGCCTAGTTCTGTCCTCCCTCCCTGCAGGTGTTTATACTCATTGATGAGATATCCCTGAACCTTCTCATCTCCAGCTGATCAGTCCCAGCTCTCTCAGCCTCTCCTCATAGGAGGAATGCTCTGGTCTTCCTTCTTTGTCTTAGTGGCCAGTCACTGTCCTCACTCCGGTATGTCCATCTTTTTCTTGTACTGGAGAGCGCAGAACTGGACACAGTACCCCAGACATGGCCTCACCAGTGCTGACTAGAGGGGAAGGATCACCTCTCATCTAGTTTCCCACTTAAAGGAAAAGGTGTGTGAACCCCCTGCTCCACTAGGTAATAATTCCATGCTTCAAACAAAACACAGAAAAATTGCTCATCACTAGTTTTCAATGAAGTTTAAAATAATGCTGAGTTGACTTGTTCCATCTTTTAATAGAAACCAAAGGTTAGGAAAATGTTCATACAGTGGAAACATTTATAGCCTAGAGGGGGAAGAATGAAAAGTATGGCTACATTGAGGTAGTTACATGTGTTTCGTTGAGGAGCTTAGTTGACTGATGTTGGAATTAATCAGTGCATTTTTGCATTGTATCTTCACGTTAATTCTAAATTTCATTTTATAGGCAGCTTCTGGTAATGTCATATTGGAATCTAATTTCAAGCAAATCAGGACCCTGTATGAATTATGGTCTGACAGCAGCCACAATTTCATGTCCTAGGGGATACAGAAGTGCAGTTTTGTTTCAGGAGAGGGGTATTTTTTTTTTAATCTCATCCATGTCTGCTATGGGAGATGAAGACTTTTGCTGTCCTCTTTAATGTTTACATAAGTGGAGCTTGTGTTACTAACAACATTGCCTGTCCCAGAAAGCCTAGTTTCACTATCAGATACTGCACAGTTGCATACTTTGCAGGGGAGTAGCAGACACTCCTCTGCAGTAAGCAGAAACCTTGCAGTTCGGATCCGTGCAAACCTATTTCCACAGTGATACCTGTAAAATTAGCAGAATTGGAAGGCATTGGAACAATGTAAAAGTCTTTAGACTGTCCTTTAAACCTGTTTTAAATTGAATTTCTTTCTATGTGGCTGTGTCTGATCATACTAGCTATTTCTGAGGAGATGTTGAAGCACTGTTGATCTGAAGTGATGAGGTGGAAATCAGTCTTTCTTTTAACATGTTTTTTCACGCTAGATCTTCTGCTGTAATTACAAGTTGCACTGCTGTCAGAAAGGAATAGTGGGCTTGTGTTGTGTTTGGGTAATACTGCAGTAATGATCACTTCCAGGTATTTATGGAGGGGGTGGAGACCGGGATTAACCAAAAACTTTACCCTCTTGGAGCCTTTGGTCTTGTAATGAATTCTGCAAACCTGCACGTGTGAAGACCATATCATTTATGTCTCTATTTCCTGAGGGTTATGTAGTGTTGTCAGGTGGTAGATTAGCATGTTATACCTTGACCCAGTGACTTGTGGCTGACCTGAGAGCCACACATTTCCAATATAAGGCAATCTCAACTCAAAATGCTTTTTCTAATTGTCTGAAATGTTTGTAACCTTTGATTATTCTTGTATTTGCTCACTAGAATTCTACTCTGTAGAGGCTTTCTCAAAAACTATGTTTTTGCAAGACATCAAAACCCATTAGAATGAATAGGCTGAGAAAAGCTAATTATTGCATTTATCTGGCAGAGTACTTTGTTCCAAAGTCCAGAGAGGTGTGTACTGTCATACTATTGGATGTATGTTATGCTATCATTTTTTTTTCTGCAGAGAACATTGATTTCTCCATGACATTCACTTGTACTGCTTTTATCTGCTAAATGAGGTTTCATTTAGGAACTGTTGTACCTCAGGAAAATGCAACTTTCCTAAATACTTTGCCCTTTTACATTGCAAAAGCTGCAAAATATTCAATGTGAACTTCTAATGAACTGAATTTTTTTAAGCATTCATGAATCACAAATATCAGTATTCTTTTACTTTGCAATGGATGAAGGGGGGCAGCAAGATCAAAACATTTGAGGTAATTCAGGAGTTCATGCCAGTACGAGAATTAAATTCAATTACTGTGAATCTCTGTTAAATGGCTATCAGTCTCTTAGGGTCAGTGGATTGCCACATTCTGTAGCTATTTAGGGCCTGACAGGGTATGTGAAACAGGCAGAAATGTGTGCTACACCTGGACTTTTTTTCCCCTACATTACTAAGGTAGATATTGTACACTAATTCTCTTAGAAAAAGAAAACTTCAAGTGACCCAAAAGACTTTCCTTTCCCTGAGGAGCATATGACTTGCTCAAGTAATTTGAGTGCATTTTACAGAAGTTTTAAACACATGTCTGGCAGATGGGTTGTGCAGGATAAGATGGTGCTACTTTTGCAGTAGTTTAGTAAAGTAGCTGGAATATTAAGCTGGCAATGGAATATTGCTATGAAAAATACTAAATGGGAGCCTGGGATTTCACAGGCTGGGAACAGAGCACTTCCAAGACACAGTTATCTCACTTTGCTCACTGATGAATGTTCAAGGTAAATCAGTTTCTTGAGCCTGACTTACTAACATCCGCCCTCCAAGAGTAAACACTGCACCCATTCTGTACTGTTTATCTGCCTTCAGAGGACACCTGCTCTATGTTGACATAAAGGAAGAAAACTGGAAGGTTTTCTCATTGATGTCTCTCTGTATTACTATACTGAATAGCAGGAAAGAGAGGAGGGAAATACGATTTTGACTTCGAAAAAAGGACAAGAATCTTTTCTGTTTTGTTCATGGGAGTATTACTATCTTTAAAAAAATAAATATAGATAACTTATGGAACGAGTCATGTATTAAATCTAGAAATGTTTGTATGTAAAGGCAAAGATCGTAACCCAAGTGTAATTTGAAGACAGTAAATGTAGAATTAACAATTCACAGTAGTTCCCTAATTCGTGAAGAGCTGCTCAGCCCTGGTGGAAAAGGCAGATTGATGTCACTGCATGTTGGATGTAGATCTGAATATGAGAATGGATTTCTTAAATTTAGTATGCATGATTTTATTATGATCTTTTTTCATTCTTTGAGGAATATTTTTTGCCTTATTCTTATTCCCAGATGGTTGTTGAATAGACCTCATGAGAGGAAATTTATTGTAATGATAGGACCTTAAATGATGCACACAGAAGCTCTGGCTGCTGGAAGCGATCAAGACCCGGTTGGACAGGGCTTTGAGCCACCTGATCTAGTGAAAGGTGTCCCCTCACCCACTGCAGTGGGTTGGACTAAGTGACCTTTAAGATCCCCTCCAACCCAAAGTATAGCTATGACTCTATGAAATGTGACTATGAATGTTTTGGAGTTTTTCATAAAAAAAGTAGTATGAAATGCATTATGTTGATCTATATGGATATTATAGTAAGAATTAAGAACCGAAATAAATTTCTTTTTTTTGTTAAAGTAAAGTTGATGCTTCCTCAAATTGATGCTTTCCTAAAAAAAAAATTTTACATGACTTGTCAGCTGGTCTTTAGACAGAGGTTTCAATTTGGGTGGACAAAACTGTACTTTTAAATAGTCCTAATTGTTCATCATAGGTCAGCTTTAATCCCAAGATCTTTTAAAAGGAAAAAATTAACTTCCTTTCTACCAACTAGTAATGGATTAGTATGGACGAAATGGATTATTTCTTGGATTTGTAAGTCTAGCAGAGCTGCTCTTCCAGTAGTTATGAATTCAACAAGAACAAAAATGTTTCTTGGCTTTTCTACTGCCAGTTAGCTTGTCAGCATCAATTTCATATGGCTATGGGATTGGTCTGGGCAAACAAACCTCATCTCTCCATAACTGCAGATGACACATTTGCTGTTAAGACTTTGGTAAGTCTTGAGTTAATTGGTGCTTGTGTAGGGTCTGTAAATTCTGGCTCTGGGCGTTCACCTAGTGGTGTCCCTCAGCCCTGTGTTGTCACGATTAAGCACACACACCGGTCAGTGGACTGATGGTTTGAGTCCCACCAGGGATTGCTATTTTCATGGCAATGAAGCTTGGTAGAATGCATTGCAACACCAGTATTTGAAAACCCACACGGCTGAAGCCAGCACAGTGCCTGTGAGTTTGACTTGCTCATCCCCTTGGCTGAGTCTTTCCAACCAGGTTGCATTCCTGATCACATTGATGTGGAGTGGTAGAAGCACTGATGTGAGGTCTCTGTGAGGAAAAAGGAGCAACGAGGATATATGGCTGCAGGGTATGTGTGCAGTAGGGTGACAGTGTGCTTCCAGGACAGCCTACACTGATATTAGCTAGAGGTGCCTGGGAAGGCGTGTGCCTGAAGGCTGTGCTTCTGTAACCCGATTAGCCTGGGCTCACGGTTTGCCCTCTCTCCTGGGGATAGTCCTGCCTTGTCCTACCAGCTATGTGTTGCACCTCTTTGTCCACAGATCTTTCGTACTGACTGTTACCCCTGGGAAATAAGCCAGGGAGGCAAATCGAAAAACATGGCTTGAAAAGTGGGTTGGATTCCCTTAGTTTTGGTTTTATTGCTAGTTCATCTTTCTTAGGGAGTTAGATGAATGGTGGAGATGGCACAAAGGTGACACAGGCAAGGCCAATTAGTGTTCAGTTTGCTTTAGGTGTATGAGACCACATCTTGTATTCAACCTGGAAGCATTAAGTTATATAGGTCTCTTTAAAAATGAGAGCTAACGCCATCAAAATGGAATGATTTGTTAGTTGTGTGGGAGTTTCTTTTTATAGTTTGTTGGGGTATTTTTAGGTTGAATTTTTTGGGGGTGTTTTTGGGTTGGGTTTTCTTTTTTTAATAAAAGAAAGCCACCAACATCACTTTAGTACTCTTGGTTAGCAGATTTGCGCAGGGAGAATTGAATGCTCGGTCCTCTCTTATCTGGTAAATTAGCACTAATTAGTTTGTCAAGAAGTCTGAGAGGAAATTCCTAAATGCACCTAGGAGCAAGCCTATTGTTTTGATCCTATGACCAGCAGGAATAACTTGAAGATAAAACATGATATAATGTTGCAGCAGGAGAAGTGAGTAAGAGGAAATAGGAGGGGCTGCACAGTCAGGAAAATGATCAGTTTATAACATGACTTGTTATAGCAGATGTAATATCACGTTCTCTTCTTTGTTCTTCAGACCTTTCCCTGGCAAGGTAAGCAAGCAGTTATTATAATGTGGGCAATAAAAGTTTTTTGGGTGGGTTTTTATTTTTTTTATTTAGTGAACCCTTAGTCTGAACAGCTATAAAATACTTATTTCAAACTTCAGCTATTGGGAAAGTATGAACAGGGCCTCAGCCTATTATGGCTCTGATGTAAATACTACAAGAGATAATTAATTTCTCTTCTGAGTGGGAACTAGTGGTTCCTGATTGCCTTGAATTCTAACTGGAATCGGTTGTTTGTTTTGTGATAGAAGACTTAAAATCCAGCAGTGTGCCAACTTGGAACTGAGTATATGTGAAGCTAAAGAATAGATTTTGGGAGGGACTGTTTTGGACACTTCATTGATCAATGCTGTAGTCCATTACCACCAGAGAAGTGAGAGGAATTTGGGATCTCAGAATATTAAGGCACTAATGTTTCTTTAAGTGCATTGAAGACATTTGCAAGCATCTTTTATAAATTCTGACATTTTGGCTGATCTATTTTTTCTCCCTGTTCTTATTTGTTTCTTTTTTGTTTTTTTTTTAACCATACTTTTTCTCTGGCTTTGTGTGTCAAGTGTTATGGAGTTTCCTTTATCTCCTCATATACAAGAGCTCCAACAGAGAAGTTGGCAATACTTTTCTTCTCCCCTTCTTTTTTTTCAGGTTATCTATTAATGGTTTGTAAAGTTCTTGGAAGTAACAGAATTTTGAAAGAGAAAAATGAGCAAACAAGGTTAAATGGAACTCATAATATGCATATAAATTCTTATTTAAGATTTAGCTCTTAAAATAAACCCCAAACCCAAAAAACTATTTTATAAATTTCTTTTCTAAATAGCTTTTCACAAAAGATTTTAAGAAGTTGTGGTGGCCAAAAGAAGTTGTGCTACCTAAATGTATTGTCTGTCTAGCAAAAACTTCATGAAGTGCCTGCTAAAACTGACCTAAAAAAAAAAAAAGGGTTTCTGAACAAGTGGATTAAGTAGTATTTTGGAGAATAGATTTTAATAGAAGCTGGAAATGGTAATATTTACAGATGTAAATGCCTATCAATTATAAGAAACAGGATATGGGCCTGAAACTCAGGAATAATTCTTTGAGTGAAGTCCAAGTCATTAAGGGGACTTTAAAGGGGTTGCTTGCTTGCTTGCTTTTTGTGTCTTGAGAGTTATCTTGGCTCTTTTGGGAAATAATTGCAGAGGACGAAAAAATGAGTGTAGATTCAGCATAGCTTTCCATTTACACTCTGGAACAGCAAACCCAGACTTGAGTCACAAGGGTTAAACAGGTTTTTACTTGTTTCTTTTTGTGTGAAGATCCCTCTTAGCCTGCCTGAAGTGAAAAAGGTGGAGAAGGAGAAAGGAATACAGTGACTGGGTGGGTGGGTGTGTTTTGAGGGAGGGGGAGTAGAATTTGGAAGGCTCTATTACATTACAAGACATGATGTTTGGTCCAAAATGGCCAGTATCTTGTGTTGGAAGTCTGTATTGACCTCTGGACTTCTTGTTTTTTAATTAAAAACAAAACAAGAAAAGGCCAAATCACTGTTACTGGATACATTAGGGTAACCTGGCTGAGTATAGGTAGTATATACAATATATCAGCTGTGGAGGTAAGAGAGAGTCTGGAATCCTTGACAGAGTCTGGAATTTTTGACAACTCAAATGTGTCTTTGAATTACAGTCTCCTGGGTCTTGCATGCTGCAGTTTAGGGACCATGTCAAAATATCAGCAGCTGCTTCCACATTTGTAGTGTTGACAGTATGACCTTCAGGTTAAGAGATCTCTGCCGATGTGAGCTGTGCCCAGTGTATGTTTGTTTTACTCTATTTGGAGCTTTCATAGTTGCATACTTCCAAATGACCACAAAGCAAATGAGAGCATGAAACAACTGTATTTTGCACTTGCACATGGCTCTTCTAATACTTAAGCACTGATGCTTTAACTTTTTCATTGTGCCTTGGGGTATAATACTTTGTGGTAAAGCACAAGTGCAGCTTAAATGAGAAGAAGGTAGGAAAGGAGCAAATGTATTTCTTGGTAACAGTGTCCTTGTAGTAGTTAACCTTTGAACCTGGAAGGCTGGGTTTGCAAATGGGGGAGTTTGCTGTGGAGGTGTTGTAAACAGGAGGGGGGGTTTAGTCTCTTAACCTATCTCAGCTCAGTCCTGGTAAATGCAGCTGAGCATAGTGATGCTGACTTGGGTCTTTTCTCTAGGTCTTGCTTCTTGTATGCAGGCTGTGTTCAACTCAGTAGAAAGCTGCAGTAATGTGAGTGTGCCATCCACACACACATTAGAGTTTTGTTAACTATTTTTTTGGATACCTGTTCAAGATTGGCATATCAACTGGCACAAGATTCACACATAGTGGTAAAGGTAATTACTGCATGATGTGTGCTTCAAGGGCTTGTTACTCTTTGAGCTAAGTTCAGCCAAGTCACTTTCACTGGAGCCTACCATCTCTTTATATAAAATGATAGCTGGTGTGAATCAAACTGTAATTCTGAATATTAAAGCTGTGTAAAGTAGGGGTCTGTCTCCTTAACCAAATTTAGTTGTGGATTGGAAGGCCTCTAGTCTACTTCCTAACTGCACTGTAATCTGATGTTATTTGTGGGCATTGTGATGAGTTTTTCATGTTAGAACAGCTCCCCCATCCACCCCCAATCGTGCACGGACTGTGTGTAGCATTACTGTCAGAGACATATTTCCAGAGAAATGGGAATCAGGCCAAGCAGGAATTATTACAGGTTGTGGTAACTGTGTCTGTCAATGACTGCACTTTGCAGTTGTACAATGTTTGCATTGTGTCTGTCTTTGTCCTACAAGACTTATTTGTCTTACACCCCAGCCTGTAGCTTCCTGAATAGAAAAATACAGGTTCTGTCAGGACAGCTGCCTAATAAAGGCACATGTTGAAATACTCAGGAAGAGAAAACTGTTTTCTGGGAAAATTACAAATTGCTGAGAGGAAGGACATAGCATGCAGATGGGGTAGAAAGCGTGCATGTTAAGATTCCTGGCCTTTTCCTGATCAGTAGCCTGACCTTGTGAGCAGAGCAAGGCTGAGCACCTGGAAGTTTTATGCAGATATCATAGTATTGGCTGAAACAGTGCAGATAGCCAGGCTCAGTCTCTTTGAAGTATGGAAGCACTAACCCATTTATAAGGACTCCTTGTCTCTACCTGCTTTCTGTCATAAGGGACTTGTAGCTACAGCATGTAGCACCAGAAATAAAGAGGAAAAAAATTGGGTGTGTAGCAGGTAAGGAAACAAATTCTGGAGACAGCAGTAGGTACGTGCCTGCTCTGAGCCAGCAGTTACGGGCTGGCTTACACAGGAGAACTTTGTTAATTCTGCAAATTGTTTGTGCCTCTGAGAGATCATGCTTTTTTTGTGAACAGTGGCCCTTTCTGCCAAGTTGAAGGACATCATGTGTCTTATATGTGGCTACTGTATCTGTTACACAAGTGACAGCACAGCAACAGTAGACTTCTTTAATGTGTCTGATGTCAAATTTATTTTTATAAAGCAGTGTAATTCATTACTGGTGCCAGCCCAGATATTTGCTATGGCCACAGTCAACACTTGTGACACAGCTGTTGCTGCCATTGCACAGTGAGCTCCCCAGTTGGAGTATAAGGTAAAATTCAAGCAGGTTTTTCTTATTTCCAGTCAGAAACCTACACAGGACCATAAATACAGCCTTCTGTTAATACTTGTGTTGTATTGTTGGAATTAAGAATTTATGGTCAAACTGATGTTGTTTGAGGGTGTGTCTTTTCTTTCTGTAGATAGTCTTCTGCTTGCAGGTTTTTGTTTCGCCATTGATGGAGTTTTGTCTGACATTTAGAATTTGTTTGAAAAGGTGGGACAATTCACTTAGTTCCTTAAAATATACTTTTTTCATAGTCAAGTCAGAAATAAGAGCATATGGGTAATTTAATGGCTCAATTATAGTCTTGATTTAAAAATGCTACCTAAAATGTGTCTTGATCATATAGTGCTGAGAGGAGTTACAGATCAGATAGAGGGTAGCAGGAGGAGTAAGGCATATAACTGATGGATGACTCCAAGTATGTTTGTCACAGCCAAATTAATAAATTAGTAACTGGGCTAGTCTAGTGTTTTTGCCTTTCTCAGACTTCGTTGCTTTTATATAACATTAATTAGTAACTTGCTCTGTACTTCTCTTTCCTCTTGTTCAGTGATGTGGTACAAATTAATAAGGATTATCTGCTAAATGTCTCTTCTTTTAAGAGGGCCAAGATTGTTGGGCAATGTGGGAATTTATGAAGTGTTGCCTTTCTCTGGTTTTGGGATTTTTCTCCCCTCTCCCCCTCGTGAGAAACAGGAAAGAAAACATTTTTCTGATGAGGATTTTAGTGTCACACTGGCATTTTAGAGTAGTCGGATTAAATGGGTTGTTCTTGGAATATGGAGCTTTGTATTCAGTCTGTTATTACTGTGGATACAGCAGTTTGCTAAAGTAGCTACCTCTTCATGCTTTGCCAGTGGCTAAATGTGCCTTCCATGGGGTCCACCTGCATACCTTATGTTAAACTGAACTCATGCCCATTGACTGCTGGAACCTACCTACTTTTT
>VZTN01000930.1:14902-91647 GCA_013400515.1 Erpornis zantholeuca
ACGTTTAAAAGCAAGCTGGTGGAAACATTAATTTGTAAGCAAACTAAATGGACAGGAATGAAGACAGTCCATGACATTACTGGGAGAAAAAATACCCAAACACCACCTCTGTAGTACAGTTAAATGCAGTTAAGCATTTTAGGTTTCTAACCCTGGATCTCTGAGATTTGTTATTATGAGTTATTTTGTTGAGGAGCTTCATTTTATGGAATACTTCCATTATTATGGAATAATGAAAGGAGAATGGGGAAATCCTATGGAAACAGTGACTGTTCAACTGCTTGAAATGTAAGGATTTCAATTTGCTTTCTGTATTGGTTCTTAAGTGAAATGCAAATTGTGTTAAGAATGAATGAATGTGTCCAACCCTTGAGAGTTTCTGTGCTTTGCCTGGATTGGGGGCCGAAGTCAGGAATGACTACATGAGTCTGTGCTGAGATCATTAGGCTGAGGACACCAGCTGTGCTATTATTAGGGGTTTTAAAGTCTATGGCAGATGTTCTTAGGCTCTCTTCCAGCCTCCACATATGGTGCAGTGGAATACATGGAAAAAGAAATTCTGACAAATTGTTTTCCCATTCAACAAACAGGTTTTTGGAATTTTTTTTCCCTGTGTAGCTGGACAAGATATTTATGTTCACATAAATGTATTAAAAACCAGTTTGAAGTATTTGAAACAAGAACAAAAATGTATTCATATAAAAGTAAATAGAAGTACTTTCCTTGAAAAGGAGGACTTGAGGGGCTAGCCAGAACTCAAGTTTGGAAGTGCATGTGTTTTGCCATTTAAATATTTGTTTTCTATTTTCTTTACCACCACTATTTAGACAGGGCCCTTGCTGGATTACATTTAGTGTATGTATATAATGCAGAGCTGTACCTGCACAGATTTTGAATGCTGGTGATGAGACACAAGAGAAGATGCAATATACACAGAGCAAAGAGGTATTAATAATGAAATTAAAGTCTTTGAACAGATGTACTGCTTATTATGTTATGGTGATACAGCACATAGCATGAAGAAAAGCATGGTTTTTTGTTTGTTTTTGTTGTCATAAGAGTATATGTGTATCTTGTTTTGAATGTGTAATTTGTTTTCTCTCTGGAAGTTACTTAACCAGTTTAGTATACCCTCAAAGTATAAATCACAGGCTGCTGTGTGGAGTCCTGATATGCTCTGTGTTGTACAAAATGCAGAAGGGAGGTATCTACCAGGAAGATGCAAGTCTGACTAAATGGCCGACCAAAAGTACATAAGGAGCTGAAGAATGCAAACTATTTGTAATAGGTAACAATTATGTCTCTATATCTCATGTGTTATGGGTTTTTTAGCCATGGCAGTGTGTTGTTGCTAAGCAGAACAACAAATGTTTAAACAATTCCCTGTACATCATCTTTTCCTTTCTGTCATCAAAGTATGTGGTGTTTTTTGAGTTAAACCAGCTGAGATGGTGCATGAGTTGACCTATGCTGAGCGCAAAAGGGAAGACAATGCACTTGAGAAGTTGATTATTTATTAATTTTTATGTGTTCATCTCTCATATTGCAAACTCTGAGGCAGCTCTCATACAGAGCTTTTTAGTGTGATTAAAGAGAAAAGGACCCAAATTAAGCAACCTGACACTCAGTTCTTATTGAGTGCTCTCTCGTGCTGTTTGCATGCATTTTCTCTGTGCATGTTTCTTCCTGGATGTTACAAGACCATACATTTGATTAGAAAACTGAGTACTCATTCTCTGCATTGTTTTCTCTGACACCAAGAAAACAATGTTGGTGACCTAAAGGTTTTTGGTTTTTTCCCTCTTCTTAGGTCAGTGAACTGAGATTTTAGTCAAATGCTCTGATGCACTTGTAGTGCATATTGCTGATAAGGGATACATCTCTAGATCTAGTCTGAATGTGATTTCTCCTTTTGATTTCCCTATCCCCAAACTGTTAATCATTCTACCTTCTGGTAGGGGTGCTGTTTTAAACCATTAGAGAGCCAGGTAGTATTCAGGCTGTTTCCTGAGTATGCTCTAAAAGAGCTAAGTGCATCCATGTACTGCAGTGTGGGGAGTGATGAGATGTGACCCCAGAGGTCTCTGGTGGTTGATGTGGATGAGGGCTGTGCTACAGCTCACCCCTGGTCATTTGAGAGTAGTGCTCTGTGGTTGCACCCCAAGTAAGCAGGACTGTGTGCTGAGACTTGTGTGTTGGTCAAATTTATATCAGTGAGTAATCAGTTGCTATTTGAGTAAGATGGTGACAGTCCACAGAGTCACATAGCTCCTATGAAAGGAACAATTTTTCCTGTGTTACTGAGATTGAGGTGTGGGACCCAGAGAAAATTTAAGAGGATTAGTCATGGCATGTTGCATTAAGCCTGACTGCTTAAGGATTTTTTTCTGAAGATTATTTTATTGGCAGAACTGGGAAAATTGGGATCTTGATAAGCTCCAGAGGCTTGCTTTGAAGCCTGGAGCAAGCAAAGTCCTAATGTGCTGACGTGACTGGTTAGAACATATTTTTCTCATGTTAGAGGTAAACTGTCACATCTGTGTGATAGAAGGAGACTGGGCTAAATGCACTTGTGGTATTAAGCTTGCCTTCATAGGTGGCAGTCCTTCTTTGACTAGAATTGAGTATTTGTATAGCTTCTTACAGTATCAACTACTTTCTAACTGAAAAATAATTGCTTGGATTAAAGTGGCTGAGTGTTGCACAGCCTTGTACTGAGAGTATTAAACCTGGGTCAACCCTTTCCTTTTCTCCCAGTTCTGAACTTTAGCAACCTGTTCAGTTCTCTCTGCATGAAGTCGGAGGACATGAGAAGAAAGGTTTGTTATAAACATGTTTCAGAAATACGTTTTCCCATTCCAAGGATGTGGTTAGAGGAAGCAGTTGTGCTTGTTAAATCTTAGCTTCCAGGATGCCCTGCAACTCCAGTGATGCTGTCAGTGATGTTAGTTCACATACCTCCTTTTGTAGAAAATGCTTCCATGCAGTGCATTTGAGCTGAATAGTTGACAGTTATATTTTAATTTCTCTGCAACTCTAGAATGCTTTAGACATGTAGGTTCTCATGTGGGTGTGTATCTTTATGGGTAGATGGAGCAAAACTCATCCTCTCACTGAACATATGTTCTAAGTCTCCTCTGTGAGAATGTTCAGGAGCCTACTGGTCAGTCTCACTCCTTCTTCAGCCTTCATCAGTATATTGTAAATAATGTGGGAACTACCATGTTAGGGGTATGCATGTATTTATTTTATGAAGGTTCATTTTGCTAATTGGCAGGTTGATAGATTAATGCATAGTCCTTGGGTGTATTGAAAATGGATTGTGGATTTGTTTGTTTACTTAGTAATTTTTTTTTTAAATAGCTCTCCCTTCCCCAAGCTTGACATTTCTTTTTATTGCTGTCTTACAGTACTGAGCATGTTTCAGCTTCTAGTTGGCAGTAGGAAGAGAAATTTGTGTTCTGAAATGAGTGAAGCTCTGAAGAAGCAGATCTCCTACTCTATCTCCCTCGTCCTAGTTTAAAATTAGATCTGCTGGCCCAACAGGAAGGGGCTTACATTTCTTGCTCATTTTCCAACTGTCAAGCAGAGCATGTAGTCATGCTGAACAAAGCAGCAGCATTCCTGGATCCTTTTAATGATGTATTCAGAACTCCAGTGCCTCCTGATTTAATGAGTACAGTGAATGTATTCACAACTAACAAGAGTGTGCTCATTAAACAGCAGTAAGTTAACTGTCCTATTCTCTTGTAGCAATCCAGTTCATAATTAAATGGTGCCATATCTGAGTACAACACTGGGCTGTCAAATGGAGAGGTTAGATGTTCTGTGGATATGTGTGGTTAGATGGGGTTGTTGGAGTATAAGTAATTTAGCTTAGCTTGTCTCACTGGTAAGGATACTTTTCTTGGTGGAGACTTTGGTTTAAATGTAAGCAGTCAAAATGTTAATTTAAATTGTCTTTTAGCTGGTAGCTCTCAGTTTTATATTATACTCCCTACTACTGTTGTGTAAATCCAAAGTAACACAGCTATGCTAAACTGGATTTACTAGACTGTAACTGAGGGTGGAATTGGACCTTTGTTTGACTTGACTGCTACATAAACTCAGTCTTAAAAATCCTGATGATTAAGTGGTGACATGTGAAAAATGAAGAGATCAGTTTACTCTTTTGGTTTGGCAGATGCAAGCTGAACAAAGGTTAGGCTGTTTAGAGGCATACAGGAGTTTGTCGGAATTGTCTGCAGTAATGTTAAGGTAAAAGTAGCTGAGTTCTCATCTAAGTTATCTACTCTCTAAAGCACACTTATATTAGTTTTTTGTAGAATTGTGGGTGAAAATGTAAACATTAAATTCTTACCTTTTGCTTTTAATCTAATGTCTATTCTGAAATATTTTGCTTTTAATAGTTACAGCTGGTATTTAATAATAGATTTGAAGGCAGAGGGAATTTGGGCCTGAGGGAGGGACAGCATATGCAGGCTGTCTGCTTTTCTACTGGGAACTTCTTGACACTGTCTTGGGGCCTTTTAGCATAATGGGGATGACACCAAGCCAGTTCTGATTTCAAACCAGCTGACAATCTATTCAGTTTGTGCTGTCTGCCTTTCTTTAAACTGATTTCAGAAAAAAGCCATAGTCTTTCGTACCTGCTTGCCATCTGGAAAACGAGGTTCCCGCATGGATGGGGCAGATGTACTGAATGTTTGATGGAGCCTTCTGCAGCTGCTGCCTGTTAGCACAGGCTGGCTGTACCTGGCTCTTTCCTCAGCCAGTCCCTGCAGGTCCCTGGCATAGGCTCCTGCGTAAGTCTTATCAAATACATGCTGAACTCTCTAATAATTCATCTTCTCCCCAAGAGCCATTTTCATTCAGATGTGTAAGCATTGTTGCTTGTCTTCTACTCTGCCCTTTCACCCTAACACTGAATGGTAAAGTTCCTTTAAAATGTGAACTTCCTGCTTTGTTCACACTAGCATATATTGGAAAACCTAGGTGTGAATTGTTTGATGTAATTCAAAGGAGGAAAATTTGCACACTTCAGAGTAAGAATCTGTTCTTTTCATCCTTGCATAAGAAGAATGATCCTTACTGGTGGATTCAAACTGGAAACCAATTGTTTACTTGACACATCGCATGGAGACACACTTGAAGCTACTAGTGTCTTATGGAGTGAGCACACTGTGTGTGGAGAAAGAGGACTGAGACGGGGAGGAGAGCTCAGGATGACTTTGCTTTGTTTTAATCCTCAATAAAACTTTCCCTGCTGGTTATCTGGAATAGGTGAATTCAGCTGGTTGACCTTTTTGTGTAACTCATTGATGGATATGGGTTGGATATTGCCATAGGGGTACTGTACAAAACTGAGGCAGGGAAGGATCTGTTGCTTTCTACTTCTGCCCCCTTGCATTTTTTACATCGTAGGTAAAGGAAATCAAGAAATTTTGTGCTTTGCATGTAGGCTAATGATAAAGGTGGGGGTTTTTTTTGTTGGGGTGTTTTTTCCCATAGGAAATGGACTATTAAAAAACAGGCGTGCCAGACAGTGGACTTAAATTACTGGAAATAACTTTGCTGTACTATCACAAAGCAGACTATCTCTTGAGGATGTGCAGTGTGAGTAGATGGATGGTGTAGGTCATGCAGTGCTGGAGTGTTGCTACTATGTTGACAAAATGTTTGATAGGTAGGCAGGAGATACTTGGTTAGTGTCTTGACGCTTTGGAGGTTGTATTGTGTCAGCAAGGTGACCTCATAAAAATCTGTGTGTAAATAGCCTATATCTGTCTATATCTATACAAGATTTAGTTGCCAGTCAACTAGAGTTAAATCCCAATTTATCTCTTAACAGTGGCTCGGTCTGGCAGAAGATAAATAATCTTACTGCCAGTTCATTCTTGATTATAACGTCAGTAAATGTTCCTGCTGCTGAAGATACGCTGGCAAGGCAGATGGGAGATGGTAATTGTATGGACTCATTAGGAAACTTAAAAGTGTTGGTTGAAAGTTCTTACTTTTCAGAAAAACTGTTTTGCAGCTTAACTTAAAAATTAATGAAAACAAAAAATAGATTTTCACAAGATACTTTATTACCTGCTGTGATTTTGGGGAAACATCTGTTGAAATCCCAACTTGTACAGAAAGGGTATGAACAGAAAATCTCTCTTAGTTCTGCATGTTGCTGAAAAGAAACACTTTTTCTGCAATTTCAGCCTTTAAAAGAGTGTTTTATTCCCTTCCCTGACCACTGAAAGTGCTCTATTTGCATATTGCTGCAAATGATTGTTCTGGGTTGTCTTTAACTGATTGCTGAAGGTTACTGCTGTATTTCTTTCCTTCCTGCTTTTTCTTTCTTGCGTTCTTTGGGAAGAAAAGAGATTTCAATTCCGTGTGAAAATTTTTATTTGTTTTTACTTTAAATCTTGTTGCTTCACCATCAGGCTCAAATTTAATTTCTTTTATTGCAGGTGTTTCAGTTCAGGCTTATGATGAAGTATAGAAATGCACATGGGAATATAATTATATTCGCAAATGTAAATCACCTCATCAAATCCAGTATTCACCATATGGTGAATTTCAGTCTGCTGTAATCATAGCCTGATGCTTGGAACAGTTCTCCACTTTAATATGTTAAAACTTGGAATCAGGATTGTTGTGAAGCAGGAAAACAGCAGTGTGAAAGGGCAGTGGGAATACCTGCAGCTTCACTGATAAAGTAAATGACAGGTTGTGTATCCTAAAGGCTGGATGTTTTCCAGTCATACAGTCATGTTCAGTTTGGAACTGAGGAATAATCAGAGAATCAGAATGGTTTTGGTTGGAAGGGACTTCTAAAAGGATATTTTTGATTAGAATTATCAGTAGCCAAAAATTTGCTGCAATGGGAAGCAGTGTAATTAAACATTGATGAAGCGTGAGCCTTTTGATTAATTACAATTGAACTTTTAAAAGTCTATTTTGTTAGACATGATTGGGAAGGTGACTACTAATAAGCAAAATCCGATGAGAAGTATTTAAAATTGTGTTATTTGTTCTTTTGTCTGAAGGAGCGTCTGGTTTGGAATACTTTTTTCACAGAGGGAGTCGCATTTCATATCTACAAAGATTCAAAAGTTTATCCTTGGTGCAGGCTTGCCCCTGGAAAACAATGTTTACACATCCATTGTTTTGACACTTTATTTTCAGTTGGATCAGTCTGAGAACTGATTGCTGCTTGGAGAAGAGGTGGCTGCAATGGCAAACTTCTCCTTAAGGAGCCTCCTTGAGGAGGCTGGCTGAAAGGAATTGTTGTGACTTGTCTTGGAGAAGTTAAGATAAAGGAAATAGCTCACAATTTTCTTGAGGAATAATAAAATATTTCCAAATTCTTAAGTCTCAGAAGTTTGTGGAAGTGACAGGTCACACCTTACATAAAAATGCTGTTTTGAGAAGGGCAGAGTTTGTGACTGGCTTTACTTTGAAGAGTAGTTTCAGGAAAAAGGGGTTTAATTTGTTGGAGTACATGTGTGATTGCCAGATGAACTCGTAGCTCTATTCTCCCATGAGTGTTTCAAGACATGCAGCAGAAAGCCTTAGTCTTTTGAGATGTATGCAGTTTTAAAGCATGGCTTTATTTTGCTGTACAGATAAATCTTACTACTTTTGTGAAGACTCTGGAAACACTTTGCAGTGTTTTCATGATGTTTAAAAGGAAAAGATTTGCTACCATCTGTTCTGTCCAGAGGATTTTTGTGTATGGTTGTCTATACTGCTTTGTGCTCAAACTAAAAATTTTGGACATGGTTAAGAATGTAGATATTGTAATATGCATTTAAAAGATCAAGGTTTTAATGCAGCAGACTGAAAAGAGGAGTAGCCTAACCCTGTTTGATTCAGTTTGGTAGTTTTTGTAGCTGCTCTGCCAAGAGAGGGTGAGGAAACTTGTGCGTGAGCCAAAGTACAATTGCATTCAAATGACCTTACAGCATCAAGAACTGTTCATGTGGGGGAAACGCAAATAGAAGTGACACTTAAAGCAAGCCTGCTAGCCAAATGGTGAGATTCTGGTGGGGAAAAGGAGACACAAGAAAAGAAGAATGCTATGCAGATGATCAGGAGCAAAAGAAGTTGAAAACCAGGTACAGCAGGGGCTGTTAACGGAGCTGTAATCCCCCAATACTGTTTGTTGCCCTTAGAGCTGAGCTTTGACTGTACTATGTATGTAGTGTGTGTGCAGAGGCGTCTCTAGCCATGTTTTAAATTAACTCAGACAAAAGAAAGGAACATGGCAAACGCTGCTTTAGTACTTTTCATTTTCCCTTACTCAGCAGTTCAGCTGAATGCTGTTTTTCAACCATTGCACTGCATAACGCTGCCCGGCGTCTTTCTCAAATACCGCTGAGCCGAGCTGCTGTTGTGTTCTCAGATGCAGCTCTAGACTGGTGGGGCAGGGGTATAGACTTATGCCTTGATGTTCAGAAGTAGGTTATTGACAGTGTACTGTGCTTCATTGGGTCAAGGATCACTTGTTTACTGTGGTTGACTCCCTCCCTGCTTCCACATCTAACATTAGTAAACTGGCATGTTATTTACCATGACATGTTTTTGAGAATAAACCAGAAGGAATCTGATGTAGCTAATATTTTAAGGTTACAGATAAAACTGCTTTGGGCATCAGGTCTCTTTAAGTTGTGGTATTGTTGTTAAACATGTGCTGTGTTGGGAACGGGCAGATCGGTGCAAGAGGAATTGCTTGCACAGTTTGCAGGCTTTCAGCTGCAAAGAAATTGCACTTATTTGAGGTACTCAAATGTCCTATATTTGTAGGACAATTAATTTGTCACTGATTTCTTTCAGCAATCCTGGTGTTAATATTTATAATGTGTGTGTATTAACCTTTGTATATGCTGATAGGTTATTTGGTAGCTCTTATCTCATTTATTGAAGTATGCCATTAGTGATGCCTAACGGGTATCCTGGGCTTCATTCTGTTAAAATGAAAATTCTTGCAATATAAGGAGCTTAGACATGAGTGTTTCCTTTGAAACATGAGGATTTGGACTAGGGTTGTTGTCATTTTATGAAGCTTGTTTTCTGAATGTGATTTGAGTTTGCTTTTCTTATCTGTATTTAAATTTAAAACCAAAGCTTTAAAATAGGACAAAAAAGCAAAACAGTTCAAAATTATTCATGAATTATGAGCAATATAAACTATTTTCTTTGTAGAGCTTTTTTTTTAAGAACAGTTTTTAAATCCAGTGTCTCTGGAATACTAGATTGCTGTTGGAGAGTTACATTCTTGCGTTCTGGTGGCTGGAAGGCAGGAAAGTTCTAGATTTCCCTCCTCAACTTGATCTTCATTGCTATAATCAAACAAGGGGTAACTTTTTAATAATTTACTAGTTCTTATTGCTACTGCACAACTTGACTGTGTCTGAACTCCATTAAAAGAATTATTATGCTTGGTGGATTTGTAAAAAAACTTGCAACTGCTTCTAATCAAGTTTAACTTCATTTTGTGCATGTTCCTTGTTACAAAACTCATTTCAACTTGGAGCCAAAGTAGTTTAAAGGGCCCTTCTATTATTAGGAGCTTTTTAGCTTTGGAATAATGCCCATAATAGCTGCTCCTTGCTCTGTGATTGACTGACTTGAAGGAAGCTGACATTTCTTAATGAAAAGCTTTGCATTTGAAAACTTTATAAAAACACTTTGGATGTGCACTACCTGCAATATCTAAAATCCTTAACACACTCAAAAATCTCAGTGCTACAATTGTTTTCAGACTATTGTAGGAAAATAAAGGGAAGGAAATTAGATGTTTTTGTAGAGATGTTAGTGTTTGTAACATGATGTTGCAAAGTACAGGAGTGTAATTGTAGTTGGGCAGAGATGGAGTTCATATCAGGCAGAAAGAATACCCTTATTGTTGGTTCTTTTTACTCCCCCTTCTGAACTCACTAGTTCAGGTAGGATTATATTGCAACAGAATTGCACTTAAATTCTAGTAGAAGCCCATGTCCTAAGGGATTAGAGTAAAAAAATCCAAGGTGTTCTTGAGCAAAATACATCTGATGTGTTCTTCTTGTTCATTTCTGTATGGCTCACTTTTTTTCCTCTTCTAAATTCCTGTTTCACCTCCTGATAAAGAACATACAGATGCACTGAATACAATGAATTTTTCTCCCTGTTTACCTAACTTACCCTCACTTCTTTCTTCTTTAAGATAAGTCTACTTCCAGTAAGGTGCCTGTATTGATCACAGGGTGGCTCAGAATTTTTCCCCACTGTTTTTTTATTTATCTCTAAAATACAGAGGAACAGCTGCCTTGCACAGGTGTTGAGCAGTTTTCAGTTCATATGGAGAAAGTCTTTTTGGAGGAACATGTTAAAAGAAATATTTTCAACAGACTTACTTCTTCTCAAAGCCTAAACACCCTCCCACACTCCACTTTTTGTATCCCAAGTGTGTTAAATGTATGTGCTGCTATGAAATGGAGTACAATCAAAATAATTGTTGTTTCTTGCTGGTCAAGTGTGTACTAGGGGAGGAAAGTTGAATACAGATGAAAATTTATGTCAAAGCTGCAGTAAGAAACACGACATCTTGTTCAGTGAGCAGTTTGGTTCTACATGTGTGAAGGGAGCTTGGATGAAAGCAAACAGTAGATCTGTACTAAAACTTGCACTCTCTACAGACTAGAAAGGAAATAGAGTAACTTAAATGTTTAAACAGAACTGAAAGTATTGGGACTGATTTATAATACATTTACTAGCCATCCAACTAGGACTTGTAGTTGGAATTATTTTGAGACAATTCAAATATGAAGTTAAAGACTGAGGTGGATATGTGGCCTTTTAAAGTAGTACAGTTTGCCTTCATCATGACCCCATTACAGGAATTACTGGGAAAACCTGAGGATTAGAAGTGATAGGAGTGTATTTCACCTTTTGGGTTCCATGTTGTTAGATTTGTAAGTACTGAAACTATTTTCTCATCCATTGTGATATTTTTGCCTTTGATGTCACCTCATTCTGAAATCTTTTTTCTCTAAAAGAAATGAAATGTGCTTCCTGATGTCATGTGACTTCACATATATGCAGTTTCATCAGAGAACTGGAACTGAAGGTGAAAAATGTAGCTGACAAAGAAACTTTGAATAGAGGAGATGCAGAAAGAATGGCTGCCTAGATAGGCTCTAAATATCATGTGAACTTTAGGCCACTCAAGTGCTTAATTTAGTGGAAGACTGGCCTGAGAGGCTTAATATAGACAGCTCAGATATCATGTGGAAACTCTAATATAGATATGTATTGATATAAGAGACCTTGAGCTTATTTTTATTTGTTCTAGGTCAGATTGTTTGCTTCCCTCCCTTAACCCCACACTTTATTCTCAGGAAATGCAGTAAAATGGCAACTACATCTGACTCTATCAGGGAGAGTGAAGGAAAATTGGCCTTTTGCTACTAGCACTTGTTTTGATTTGGTCAGCTTTAGGTGGAATCTTTGGTAAACTTCTTTTGTGCTGCTCCTGGTAACTTTGACTGGGAATGTGAAATGAGTAGTAGTTCTGGTCAGGATGTCCTTCTGCTTGCTGAGAAGCATTGGTGACTTCTGAAAGATGCAAGGTCACTGGAATTCCTACTTTTTCCTTTTTTTCTTTTTTCTTTTTTTTTTTTCCTTTCTCTTTATGTCTTAGAACTAGTTTATTTGTATGTCTCCCAATACTGTAGCTTCAAATTATAGCAATTACATCAACAGAACACTAATTTTTAACTCTGTTCAGAAAACTCCTTGTTTCTTGCCTGGTCATTAATAAAACATCAGTAGGAAGGTCACAGTGTAGCTGATGTGACTTGCCCTCTGATGGAAGTGTCATGGGAAAAACAAATGGATGGGTGGATTCCCTCTGTGTTTACAGTAGCCATGGAAAGTTGTGTTTTGTTAAAATCTCCATCAGGCTTAGGAATAAAAGCCACCCACGCTCTTAAATCCTTACTTTAAAAAAAAAATTAGCTTTTCAAATATCACTTCAGCTCTTAACAGCTCTTATTTATATGGGATAAAATACCTGTTGGTCGGGAAACAGCTGGGGATTTTAACTGTGCAAGAAAAAATCTGGAGTAGGTGGTGTTGATACCACTCTGAGACTTCCTAAAATTACAGCCCTTAATGCAATCACCATTTATGACATGTAATTGTACTTATGGATCTGTAATTTCATAACTGAAGAATTTAGTTTGAGAAGTAATGTTATGAAAGCAAGAGTGTTGTCCTTCATGTGAACAGTTGAAATACTTTAACATCCTGACAAAACCAGAGGACACCTTAATGTTCAAGAACTTTTTAAACTGGTGGTGAATGTTCTTCTACTTGAGTTCTCAGTGAACAAAGATAACTTCTAGAACCATATAGAATAAGGTGGGGAATAAGAGTCAGACCAAGGCTTTTAGTAACTGGTTGCAGAGTTTTTGGTGTAATGACACAAGATGCTGTTCATCCTTTTTAAATAAGTCACAGTATTCTTCTCTGGTAGCCCTGCGTGGTGGAAGTTGCAGAAGTTTGTGGTCTACACAGGGGGACAGTTTTGTGTCTGAAGTCTCATAAGTCTTACTTTTTTTGTGTCTTTCTGAGAGATGGCAAATTGCTTTTGAATTAAAAAATCACAAATATATATTTTCTAAGATGAACAAGTGACTGGGTATTTTTGGTGTTGAAGCACTCTTTCCATTTCATAAAGTGCCATCAAAATTATTCTTTTTTCTCAAGGTTGATGGCTTCACATAATCTTTTGAAGACTAACTGGTCTTTGATTCTGTAGCTCAGGGCTTTAGGTAATAAAGGATTTCATGTGCATTTTTCTGTAGTGATCACAGTATGCAGTGAAGCAGGAAAACCCACAATACAGAAATGACCTGGGCAGGTCTTTTAATCCCCTATCTGTTTTATTTCTGTTATATAGCAAGAAAAATAACTTTGACTGTTGAGAGCATTGCACTTGCTTACAAAATGTTGCATATATTATTACATGCTGCTTCTGAAGACTGCTGAATTGCAAAGCAATATATATTTAAGTGCATTAAATACAAATTATCAATGTGATTCTAACATATTTCGATTTTACAGTCAGTATGGTTTATAATGCAAAAACCTCAGCTTTCCAAGATTACCTGTAAAATAACTGTCACCTAGGGAAAAAATATGTGTTCTGTGGTCATGGATGGGTATGGTGTAAGGGCTTCCCTACCTCAGCAGCCATTCTTTAGTTTGCCTTTTCAGTCTCTCTTGTCATCAGACTGAGCTGTGGGTGGGGCTGTTACCAAGTTCACAGAAATGTTTTCCGCTGATAATGTGCATGTCTTGTAGTTGAGAAGTTATTTTTAGCAGTCTAGTGAGACTCTTAGAGTCACTGAGGGCCAGAGCCCTGGCGGAGGGCTGGAAAAAGGAGCTGCCTGCCAATGGATTGGAATGGGAGAGGGGGAGATGGTACCTTTCATTCCCATCCATCTTTGTCTATTTTTCACTACATTGTTCTTTCCTGGTAGCTTGCAAAGAAAAGGCACATTTCTCAGCTTTGTAAAATTGGCTTTGGCTGCGAATAATCTCTGTGTTACTGAAGCAAAATTGGTACAATTGCATGAATGGAAACTTCCATTTTCACTATGATGATATTCAGGGGCTGCCCAGATGTCAACAGACACCTTTTAACTACAGTGAATCTGAGAAGTTCTGCTGTTCACTCTGCAGCAGTGGAAAAGCTCTGACTTGATACAGTTTGTACGGAGTCAGAGTTATATTAATCTGTTCACTGCATTTGCTAATATAGCAGACCTTTTTTTGACTGTGCAGTAACCAAGAAAAGTTTATGCACACAACAGTGCCACTGAAAAAGCAAATTGTTTTACATTGTGGAACCTTTAATTTGACCATAATACTCAGCTACAAGCAGCTTTTTAATGTTTAAAATTTGATAAAACTCCCGTGAGGCTCAATTTGACCTATTTTATTCATAGAACTATTATATAAAAAGATTGCTGAGGTAAAAAAATAGCAGAAAGCACAAGAGGGCCTACCAGTTTACATGCTTATTTGCTGAAAGCTGCTGTTTTTTCCAGATGGCAGAATAGCTAGTGGGACTCACCTAAGTAAATTGCTGTGCTTTTCCTCTCTTCCAGCTTTTTCTTACTGTTAATGTGTGTTTTGTTTTAGTGCTATAATCAAAGGTCATCCCCAGTCTTTCAGTCTCCACATGCATGGCTGAGTGAATGCATTTTTCTTTCATGTTTATCTTTGCAAAGAAAATCTGTGGGTGAAAAATTTAAAATGGGATTCAGAGTGGTTTGAGACTTCTGTAAATGACATACCTGGGAATGCTGCCACATAGCAGAAGCATTTCATAGCTGTAGGACACCAAAGATGAAGTAAGGTAGACTGTGTCGGTTGCTACTGACAGTGTTCATGAAGCAACACTCTATGCAACAGAAGGTTTGCAGGCATGCTGAACTGAAAGATCATCCTTCTTTCTTATTACTATCTTGGGTTAGATTTTATATGTTCCACCATACTATCTCTTTATACTGGAGTGATGTCGTTTATCTGATATAAAAAAACCTTGTCCCTTTCTCACTTGAAAATAACTTTGAAGATATTTTTCTCTCTTTCCTCAGACCAGTCAGGATAACCTATGTTCATGGTTAATGTCATCTCTCTTTGTTTTGGTAGGCATTGGTCCTGCTTACAGTGTTGTGTGATGGCCAACTTTTGTGCTACATATGCAGTTGTGTGGTGGATTTTTTGGTGCTTCATACAGCAGTGCAACAGTGTCTATATTTTCTGTACAGGACATTTGTAGGAAATTTTTGCATATGGTACTTCACTTTTGTTGAGTTGGATATTTTCTGCCCACTGGCAGGTAAAACATGTGATGTACTCTGGATAATTTGCAAAGTTGATTAAGTTGGGTTTTATTTTTTCAACTGCTTGTTATTTGAAGAGCACAGACCACAGTGGATAAAACCTGGTGGTGTCCCTTGTCTTGCTGCAAAGGGAATTGGTGATGAGTGCAAATTGTGCTATGAGAGCTAAACATGAAATATTTGGTTTTAAAGACTTGATGGCATGTGTGTCTATGCTGAGCCTGATCATTGTGCTGAATAACGTAAAAATGATGTGGTCAATCCCCTCTCTAGTTGCCTTTAATTTTGCACTGTGAATGTCCTGGCAGCACTGTGTAGCTGTATTACCTGCAGCATGTTTGGACTGAGGGTAGACAATACTCAAATTCCCTTCCTGCCTTCATCTGTAGGAATGTACACTGCCACTGTGCACTAATGCGCATTCTGCATTGTTTTGACCTGATTTGTAAGGTCAAAAAAGGAGCAGAATAGATTCATGTATCTTCAGTGATGTAGTTTTGTGACTGCAAAAACAATCTTCTTAGTGAATGAGAATAAACTTTTACAAGGGGGAAGAGGAAAAATCTGTCATAATTCAGAAACCTGCACCTAAACACCCTCCAGTAAGTCACCAATGCACTGCAGCAGCAAGAAAATAGTAGTCTTTGTTCTAGCTGTATGTTTGAGGTTTATGTGGTTTCTTAATTGCACTATAAATTGATATCTCTGTACAGGGCCCTTTGAAAATGAACCAGCCTTGTTCTTCAGTGCATTCAGGTTTGAACGCAATGTAAAGATTGAGGAAGAATGGAAATCTATGGAATGGAACTATTATGCAAAAGTTTTTTGAGAACTTGAGAAAAAAAAAAAAAACCTACCAAAAACCCCAAAGTGTACTTCCAGTTGTTAAGTGATCTTTTGTCTGTGTCTGGACTTGTTTTACATTGTTCTTTCCTAACTTACTGTAGGTTTAGAATGAATTGTCAGAAATCAGTGGGAGCTCTAAAACATCCTTCTATTCCATATCAACACGGCTGTATGAGCACTTATTTAGCAGTAGGATTCTATGGGAGACCATATGGGTGTATGCTGTGGTGTTTCCTTGGAGTTTCGTGGTCTGTTCTGGCAGAACCAGTCTCTTACCTGACCTGTCTGGCATACTGTGCATGTGATCTTAGCCTAGAAAGTTGTGGATCCGAGTCAAGCTTCTGACCTTTTCCTCCTGCTTATTAATAAACTTTCATGTTTCTTCTGCAGTCAGTGTGTAGAGCGAGGCCGGGGAAGAGCATTTCAGCACCGTCTCATCCTGCAGAAGGTGGCAGCGTGCCTGTCTCGGGTTGCACAGAGATACTTGGGGCTGCAGGCAGGGGCTGTGCAGGCAGCTGGTGTGGGTGTCAGTGCCTGTGGCGTCTGCACTGAACAGCAGCTTTGAAGAAAGGGCACAAGTGGTGGAACTGCAAACCTACCACAAAACTGACAAAAGAGAGAGAGGTCAAGGAAGGCTCTGGTGCAGCTTGTTGCTGCCAACACATTCACCCCAGAAGGGCTGTGCTGGACATACTGCTGCTTGAAAGCTGGCTGCCATTCTAAACTGCAGGACAGTGGCTTATTTTGGCCTTGACCTGTCAGTTGCTGGTGTTGGCGATGATGGAAGTTTACAAGGGAATTACTGCTAGGCTTGAGTCACGGGAAACTTATCTGTGCTTCCTGTTTTGGGCATGGAGATTCCAACCTAATGATGAATATCAAGAGGGTGTTTTTATTTAATAATGTAAATGAGGTATATGGGTTCTATTTTTCTTTCTTTTCTGTTTCCATGGTGAGGGACAGGTCTGTGAAAACTGAGTCATGGGACCTTACAGAGACATAAAAATGCACAAAAGAGAAATGTAATATTGTAAAGAGAAGGTTTTAAAATGATGGCACGATGTTTCACTTGGACGAACAGAAAATGGTTCTTGGTGGAAATGGAGTGTCTTGCTGAACCCTGCATTTGGTACAGGTGAATATATAGTGTATTTCTGAAAACCACATCTGGATCTGGAACAGCAAAAGATGTAAGGCTGGTCTAGTGTAGCCACATCTCTACTGTGCGCTAGGAACAGCCACAATATTTAATTAATGTATCCTGGTAGAGGAAATACTGCAATTTTCACTTTAGGATACAGTCTTGTGTTTTGCTTGAACTGCTGCATGAGCTGTCTGGACTGCAACAATTTGTTAAACAAAGCTGAAACTGTTACTTGTATGGGGCAAGTGATAGCTTGGAGATCTTTGACATTATTTGGCATACTTTTTAATGTTATTTCAGTATTTCTTGCTGAAAATTCTGTTAGATCCCAAACCCCCAGGCAGATACACTATAATATTTCACTCTGCTTATGCTTAAAGCATGACTAAATTTAAATCAAAAGCTTTTCTACATGAACCGTAAAACAAGTTAAGTAGGTTGGCTTTGTTTCAGGGAAGTCAGTGCCTACACAGAATATAAAAGTATTTTTCTAAAATTTCTCTCTTTTAATTATGTGAAATGCAGTCCTTTCTACACAAGTTCATTTTTTCCTTCTGCCACATTAAATTGCAAGGAATTGCTCTCCAGACCTTCTTCAATAGCAAGGAGAGCTTCATATCCACTCTTGACAGTAAAAGAGATATGATAAAGCTTTAAGGTCTGCTGTAAGAACATATTGGACAGAGAACTGAAAATTAATGAAGGCTTAAATAGTGAAATTGAGAGTGTGCTGTCTCCAAGCACTTTTAAATGTTACTGGCTTCAGTTGTCAAATCTTGGCTTCTTTTTAACTTTTTTAGCTCAAACAAGAGTTTATCTATCAAATGAGCAATCTACACAGGGAATTAATAGTAGGTAGAGAGATCTACTCCTTTCAGGAAATCCTGTGTTTATATTAAGGATTGTACTTGTAGGCCTTGCTTTCCATTTTACCTATTGCTCTTGAAATCTGAATTTTCCACAACTCCCTTGACAGAAGCTTGCTTCTTCATGCACAAGCCAAAAATGTGATGGTCTTTAAAATAGTCAGGCTATTACTTTGGTTTAGTGATACTTTCCTATGGTCTTAAAATGTTTCGTCTTCTTCGAATGTAACCATGGGTACTTAAAATCCAGAAGATGTTCCAGTCTTATTACTGTTATTTTGAGAAAACTGAGTATTGGGAATGATAACTTTCCTTGTGCTAGAGAATGTATGAGTCAAGGGAAATGAATTCTAATGGTGGTTCTGAGGCTGATAGGACCATTGCTCTGCCAAGTTAGGTCATGAAAAAACATCTTGAATGGAAGGCATTTCTAAGCATCATAATATACTTGTTTTGAGAGAGGCTTTCTTTTAAATTGCAGATGGGCAACATCAGTGATTTTTTTAAAATATATTTTTCAACTGAATAAAGAAGTGCTTCAAATGCTGAGTTTACCAACCTTGTAAAGCTACATGTTGTTCTTTGCACTTTCACATTTAGCATGTGTCTGTAATATTTTACTGAATTAATTCAATTCCTTTTACTGTCCAAGAAAGGACACTGTAGTGAAAAGTTCGGCTTTCAGAGAAATTTCAGTCTACCAATTAAGCTTTAAAGCACATAAAGAATAAAATCCTTAGCATATAGGAAGAAGGTCTGTCTAAGAACTGTTTTCTTCATGGAAAACTGGCTGGGTTGCTTGCCTGAGGCTGTTGGGAGACTGTGAATACTTTCTGTCTGGGTGCTAAGATACAAATAAGTCATAAGGCACGCTGGTAAGCAGGGAACTGAATTGGCTGATGGTAGAACAGGTCAGCTTGTCCAGTCCACTTACAGTAGTTTTTGGTCTCAGTAAAGATTTCCAGTCGAGCAGGAGCTGTCAGGGGGCAGTTTAGTCAAGTGCTTCCTTGCTGCCTGGCCATGAATGTGGTAAGTGAGGTTCAGTGTGCAGGACTCTGTTCTGTTTTGGAAAATTTGTACACGCACACGGGAATTTATTAAAGGACACCTTCAGAAAGTGCTGTGTCTCGTGGCTATCACAGGTATTTTCCAAAGTCACTTTCCAAGTGGTCTGGAACCATTTGATCTATCCACACTGAGTGAATCCAAACTTTTATTTTTGTGGTTCTTTGGGGAAAGCCACAATGCTGCATTTCAACTTCATTCTGTGTCTAAATAAGATAGTCTGCAGATGAAGCAAAAACTGAGCATGTATTGCATTTAATTTGCATTTGTACCCCCTAGTTTATGCTCTTGTGTAGTTCCCCCCCATATGGAGACTTTTTTTTTCTCTTTTGTTTTGTTTGGGGTCGGTGGTTTTTTGTGTATGTGTAAATACTGTATCACAGCTTGCTCTTGCCATGTTCATGTTAATGCCCCTTGAATTCTAAAAAACTCTGTTTTAAAATCTTTGCTTGTGTGACTTTGACTTTAATGGCATTAAGCCATGGATAATTGGCTCAGTTTCCTAAAATTCCACAGCCTGTTGTTAAGATAAACATTTCTAGGTTCCCAAGAACACAGACACATGTATATGGTAATATACTGATTATACAGAGCAACGTTTAAACAGCAAATTCTTATTTTCCTATTTTATTCTTGATGTTTACACACAAGCATCAGAAGCAGAAAAACGACTTGACAGAATAATTGTGCCCGTTTTGAAACTACGTTGTAGCCTTTTGAGAAGGGCTGTGAAATGGCTTTGTTCTGCTGCAGCCATTAGCCCCTAAGGGAGCGGGAGGGAAGCAGTCCTGCATCGGAATGGTGTGTGTTGAGATGCACCCTCATTAGTCAGGGGCACATGTCTCACTTGCTGGCAAGGCCATGTGACCAAGGCTTTGGTATAAGGCCCTGGATTGTTGGTTGTTTAGGAATTTGTGGTCTTGTTATGTCATTTCTCAAAATTGGTACCTAAAGTGGCTTGTAAGGTTCAGATATCAACAAGTGTTGGAGATCTGGCTTTCTCTGGGTTGAAAAGGGCTGTGATCTGCATTCCCCCAGCCCAAAGCTCTAGAGTGGGGCTATAATTATAGACCTCATGACAGAGCTGTGTTCAGTCACGTCCTCTCAGATGTAAGAGTGTATGGTTGAAAACACTGCTCCCATACACACCTAGTCAGAGATGGCAAAAGAAAATGTGTGTGAGGCCCAGGGATATTAACAGCCAGTTAAGAAATTGTGGGATAGGTTTTGAGAAGCTCTGTGCACGTTGTAAGGCAACCTTGAAGAATGGTGGAGGCCCTCACTGGATTGTGCCAGTTGCTCAAGCACCTGGGGAGGCTTGCTGCCGGGGAGTGAGGGCCAGTGATGCTAGTGAGCCAAAGCAGATTGACTTAGCATCTTACTCTGAGCAGGAATTGGTGGTCTGACTGTCCTCGTAGGTAAACTTCCCTATAGTTGTCTTTGAAATTGCTTCTAGCAGCAACAGGACATTTATATTTCTTAATTTCTGGAAAAAAAAAAATAGGACGTTCTTACTCAACAGATGGGGTTTTGATTTGTTTGTTGGTCTTATTTTTTGGTTTTGAAATGAATTTTATTGTTAGATTAAATATTATGGGGGGGTATTATGTTTTTAAATGACTTGTTTTTTAAGGTTTAGGATGGTGTTTTGGGTTGTTGTATGAGGTACAGGGTAGGTATTTAATTATTTTGTGGTGTTTCACCACAAAACTGGTGTTTAACCATAAAAAAAAAAGTCAAAAAACCTGCTAAAAAAATTCAATTCCTAAAAGTAAAATAACAAAACAAACAGTATCAAATTCCAACCAAAGTCAGAGTAGTGACTTTGAAGCTCAAAACTGCTTTAAAAAAGTTCCTCTGGCTGTTTTTTTTTTCTCTCCCCTCTCAAGTTCAGTTTAAAGGTACAGAAAAACATGAGATTCATTTTTTAAGCATAAAGTAAGCAATATGTAATACATCATAAAGTTACACTTTACACTAAGACATTTTTTAATCATCTCTTTATATAATTATTCAGCTTTGTCCAAAGCAATAGATTGTGAAAATAAGTGGATCAGGACACAGGAGTTAATGGTGTATGGGTTTTGAGTTTTGTGTTTATTTTGTTGGGGTTTTTGTCAGGGCAGTTTGCAAAGAATTTCTTATGCCTGCTCTCACTGACTATGTGCAGTAAGAAACAGTAAGGAAAAGCAGCAGTCTTCTGTTATATTTTGTGCAAATATTTGTGCAAATAGAAGGTCAGCTATTCAAATTTGTAATAATGACACTTTTTTCCAGTCCTGTAAATCAGTATTTTTTTAAATTTTAATTGTACCAACTCCATGTCGACTCTTAGAAGTCCTTGAGGAGGGTGAGAAATTAAAAATTCTTCCTGTAATAGGAGAAGAACAATAGTAATGCAAAACAAGATTAAAATTGCCCCCTCTCCCCCAGGTTTTAAACCATGATAAATATTTGGTTTAAGCCAGCCCATTCTTTGTTTGGAGTTACTTGACTAAAACTCCTGGCCCTAACTTGCTGGCAATTAGGTCTATTGTATTTTTGATTAAACAGTAGTAGTGGTGGTAGGAAACCAACATACTAGCATGGTCTTTTGGCTGTCTTCCCTTGCTCTTTAGTGTTGCCCTGAGGAACAAAGTATGGCTGGGCTGGCTCATCAGGGGTTTAGCTTGGAATGGGAACAGATTTTAATTTGAATATCTTTACCCACTGCCTGCTTTCCTAGGCCCAGCCACTATTCAGGGAGTTCTTGGGGGGTTTTGTTTTGCTTCCCCTGTACAAGTAGCTAGTTCATGTGTGTGTGTGTAGTGCATTTGTGACTCTGCTCTTGTTCTGGGCAAGTGCTCTCACTGCTCCTTCCTGGATCGGAAGGGAGCTCAGGACTCCAGAGTGGAGACAGCAGTGTTACCTTGATGCCTTAGGTTGTAACTTTTATATTTTTCAAATCCTGTACTGCTAGTGTAACTCTGAAGTTTCCTGTAGCTTGTTAAGTGCTAAGTTTTTTTATGCTAAGATAGACATAACAAAACCTCTCTAGCTTGCTCTCCAAGGACACCCAGACCAAGAATTGTAAACCATCATCTTGGGGAGAGAGGGGCAAGCTTGGGGAAATTCCATTATTGGCTGGGTTCTGGTTGGTGAATTTATGCTGATATAAAAGTGTGAAGAACTCGTGACCTGTTGTCCATTTTGGGATGCACTGAGGCAGGACCCTCTGGAGCCCAAAAGTGTACATCTGAAGGCCTTTCAAATAAATACCCTTATTCCTGCCTAGTCTCTGTTTCTAGGTAGCCATTTAAGGCATCAACCTCATCTGCTGCAGCTCAGAGAACTTGTGGAAATCCACAACTCTCCCCAGCTAGCCAAAAAGCTGTACCCAAAATTGTCTTTTTAAAACCTTTGCGGTTTATGGAGAAGTAAAGAAGTGTGGTGTTCTGTTCTTTTGTAGTGTATAAATAAAGAGAAGTTTTCATATTTCTGTTATCACTGTTCCTACTCCTGTTATTTGAGGACCTGGTTTTGCTGCTGGTGTACTCATTTTCCTCATACCTGAGCTCTTTGGTACCTGCCTTTTTTTAGTAGTACTGGGAGATATGCTGGTAGACATGGTGTTTAGGTACCAAAGCTGATGCCTGTATTCTAGCTTGTGTATGCACTGTGCTTGAGGCTGGAGTCCATACATACTAAATGTAACAGCAGCCTAAGCCAAAAAGATTTGGTGAGTTTTTTTGTTGTGCTTTGCTTTTTTTAAGTCATAAGATCTTATCTTCAGCGAGTATTGGTCCATGCCTTTTGGACCCACCTTGTATTGACCTACCTCAGTGAGCACCTTGCACATGCACAGGTGTGAAAAGAAAGTATAAGTTTGCAGTGTTTATACTTTGCAGTGCCATACCTCTGAGCTTTGTCTTCTTTCTTCATTAATTTCTTAATTACTGCACATGCAGTTGTCATACACTCTGCACTAGTGGTGGTGGTTGAACAGCGTTCCCTTTCCAAGGCAGNTGGAAAGCGTTCCCTTTCCAAGGCAGGTACACAGCTGAAGATCTCCCAGCCAGGGGCATGAGGTGTTGCAGGAAAGGGAACACACTGCTTAACATTTTTGCAGAGTTTTTGTTCACTGAGAGAGGGGGATGGTGGGCAGGGCATGGTTTTTGGCCTATATTTAATAAAAGGAGAGGGAACTGTAAAAAGCTCCCAGTGTAATGTGAGCCTTACACGAGAAAGAACTATTTATAGATCCCTGCAATATTTGCCTGAAGGAACTTGAGAGCAGAGCAGGGCAGTGTTACATAAAGCTGGGTGAGAGCACACTTGCGCCCTCACAGCTGCGAAGGTCAAACCCAGGGCTTGTCTTTACAGTAGGCTTCCACTGTCCCTTGCCCTGAGGGGAGAAGAGACTGATGGGCTCCTTCTGAAGGCCAGATCCTAGTGGTGAGAAGCTTTGGTTTGTGGAGAGCAGTAGTGTGGTTTTCTTTTAAGAGACTTATTATTTGTGATTTCATAGTTTTGATTTGATTTCATAGTTTTTTTAAAAAAGCGTGACTGTCTTGATTGATGACTTAATGGTCAAATAAAGGCAAACAAGGTCACAGCAGAAGCCTTGGGGACCTTGAGAGTGAGACTTCAAGCTGTACATGGTTGTATTATGGTTCAAGCAGCTTTTTGGTTATTGCTGCTGCTGTTCTGGCTTTTATTGTTCTCTAGTGGTGACTTTTTTATTCTAAATGACTCTACCATGCCACTGGCAGCTAACCAGGTATTGTCCTGGTTTTGGACAGCTTGTTCGTAATGAGCTTAATGCTTGTTCACTTCATGAAAGTGATTTTAGAAACCCTTCAGATCTTTAGCTTGAAAACTTTTTTTTATGGTTTCATAGGCAGAAAAGCCTCTCTTAGGGAGGCATATACCTGCTAAGATCCTTCCCAGCATGTGGCATTAACACTGGGTGTTGATACTTTTCTGAAAGATTGCATTTGGCTAGGTCAAAGCATTCCTAACCCTACTGTGAAAGAGAAAAAATTCCAAAACCAACAAAAAACATGGAATATGATCTGAATGCACTATAAAGCTAGGAAACTTAGGCAAGATGTTTGATTAGAAGGGCCTTAAATGATTTTAAAATTTTGGATAATGATGTAGTCTGGAGTTATCCAAGATGTTTGTCTCTAGTTTTTACTGTAAAATTACTGGATCTCTTCTAACATGAGAAATGCAGAATTATGTAAAGTGTTTAAGGTAAATAAACTACTTCTCACATTCTGTCACTCACCTATGACTCTTAGACTCTCTGTGTCCCTTGAGTTAGAAGTTTTAACTAAGCAGGCAGCATTTTACAGATTTAAAAGGCAGCTTCTGAGCAGAAGCTAAACCCCATGGTTTATAAGACAGTATATACTACAGCACATAATTAAAACAACTCAGTAATTTATTTGGGATCATATTCAGCCTTTATCTAAAAGTTAAACAGTGAATGTTTATGTATGTGTAAAAGCCAGACCTTTTGCAAATGGTTGTTTCTTCAAGGTCTGACAAAGTGTGTTTAAATTGAAGAAGGCATTTTGACTGGCTTTTGAACCCACCCACTTAGTGAATAAATTGTTTTTAAATTACAAAAAGGCAAACTTCCATAGATTCAAAATGTGCAATATGAAAGAAATAACGAGTTGAATGTTTAAAGCAAGTCTAAGTTGCATCAGTCAATTATTTTCCCAAACAACAAGGGTGGGCGAGCATGTTTATCTTTTTACAGATGAGACAGATGTATAAAGTAGCTTTGATTTGCTTCAGTGTCTACATGGAGCATTTTGCATCTGAAGAATTTTTTTGGTGGGGGTTAAATAAGAACTTTGAGGCCTCTTTTTAAACAACTTAGTAAAACTTACCAGACTAAGAGTAAAACAGAAGTGTTTAATAGATTTATAACGTGATGCCCAAAACAAGGAAGAATATTTCTGGTGGGACTCTTTCAAGTACATAAAAGGGTGGAATTTGCAAATTCTAAAACCCTCTGATGTGTTTAAGCAGCAGTTAGTACTTAGTAAATGAGAATCAGTAAATGAGAATACAGGATCAGGGCTCTGAAGCTCCAGGCAGATGTAAGGAGCAGAAAGCTCTCTCAATTCCTTGACACCTTGTGCTTCTGTCTAAATTAGCAAATACTTTGGTCAGTAGGGGTGGGTCACTAGATCAAAACACCGAAGCTTCTTAAATCTTCATTACTGATTTGAGGGGGTTACTTTAGGTTATATTTAGCTTGTCACCTTGGGCTGAATGTCCCCACTTAGCTGTGCAGTTTGAAGCTTCTTGAAGGAGAAAATTTATGTGGTACACACCAGATCACTTGTCAGTGATGTAGCCCATGGGGCTACCTGAAGTTTCATGTCCCTATTAGACAGCAAGTAGCATTTGAAATGCATCTTGGAACAGAGTTTTCCAATTCTTACTCAGAAGGGAATTGATGGTTCATATGCACCAGAGCTGTTCTGCCAGACCAGGCAGCTCACAGTAAATGGTTTTGCTTCTGCTCTAAACCAAACAGCATAGTTAAATTACATATGAGAGTATGCATAGCAAAAGGATGACCTGGAAGGATTTAGTCAGATGTTCTGGAAAGATATTTTTCCCCTCTGTTAAGGAAGTGTTTCTTTAAATTGGCAGATGTTTGCAGTGTCCCAGTTGCCATTTTAGACTATTGAATAAAACTAGTATTTGAATAATAAAATCTGAGCTGGATAACTAAAAATTGTTCAAAACTTAATGATCACCAAAGGGTGCAGCGTGTGGGTCCTGGTTAGCACATTAAGAGTTCCAGATGTTATGTGGCTACAGTAAATTGCTGCTGCTGCAGTCCAGGATGGTGGTAAGAATAATGTTGCAAAGTTATGGATAACGTATTTGGCATTGCTGGTCTCTAGGTAAGCACATGGCTGAATTCATCTGTATCTTCTTCTGCTTTTGATGGAGCAAGAAGGATTACTTAAAGTAATTTGTGTATTTAGGTTCAGAGTTAAGTTATGTTTAGTGCTGAATGCAGAAAAAACTTCATCTCAAATGGCAGTGACAAAGCAAGTGGTTTATTTTATTTGCTTGTATATGAAATTTGTGGTGTATGAAACTCAACCCTTTCCCCACAAAACAAACTGGAAAGAAAAAATGAAGAGATTTCTTTTAATGTCCAGAACTCAGAAATGTCTGACTGATGTGGAGATTGTTTTTTCCTCTACCTCAAAACCATCACATTTTGGCAGTTATCTAATGTAAATGTGTCTGTTAGCTTTGAACTGCTTTGCCTAGATAACTGGCAAAGCTGGATTTCTTTTTTTTAAAGTGGAACACAGACCTGACTGTGTTCACACTCAGCTCAGTTCTTGACTTGCCTCTTGTAATCTGGGCCACCACAGGTATGCTACAGTCAGTACCCAATGTACTTCTTTATCAAGTCTTGGTTATGTTGGAGTCACAGTCCAATATATTGTGTGGATGTACTATTAGATTGCAGAGATTTTGGCTCTATGCAGAGTTTAAGGTCTTGTTATAGTTATCATGCCAATATTTTGTTTTAGGCATTTATTGGGTTAGACCAAAATCTGAGCATTCTACAGAGATGGTGTGCAAGAGCAAGTCTTTGTGCTTGTGTGATCACTGTAACAAAGTGCAAGGTTGGAATGAATGCCTCTAACAAACAACAGACAAATAAGGTTTTTTCAGAGTAGAATGATCTTTGTTAAAAAGATACAGATGGTAAACTTTAGGGAATTTTTCTCTTTCAGCAAACAGTTTTAAACTGAAGAATTAAGTTCAAATATTCTAAATTAAATATTTCTTTAGTCCCACATCTGTCTATTGGCCTCAAAATGTCATTGTATTTAGGCTGGGAGAAATGGTACAATGCAGCCAATGGTACAATACAGCTTTTGCCATACTGAGGCAAAAGCTGAATTATGTCATATTAGGTAGGAGAGGAGTTATTTAAATCCTGTATGCAGGCTGCTGTTGACATATGCAGTAGAAAGATTGAAATGGGTTGAATTTTCATTAGGAAAAGTTGTAATCTGATCACAAACTCTGCATTTGTTTACATGTCAGATTAAGTACAAAGCTGCAATAATGATTTATATCCTCATTTGTATGTCAAAAGGAATAAATACAAAAGACTGCAGTAACAATTCTTACCATCTTGTTTATGAATATTGTATGTGCAGGTGACATTTCATGGGGACAGTAGCTACCATGCCCATTTCTCTTCATGGCCGTTTTGACAATATGGTAAATAGTGCTTAGCTGCTGTTTGTTTTTATTTTCTGAAATAAGAAGGCTTAGAAATTTAAAGGACAAGTGTGTGCTGCCTGGATTGGGTGGTAATATTTGCCTTGCAAAGGAGGCCATGCAAACAGTGCCTCTGTAGGTTTTAGAAGTGTGAACAACATTTCTCCCCTGTGTGTATGGAAACTGAGGATATGAAATAAGTCTGAAAGGAAGCAGACATACACATTTATTCTGGCTTTCTTTTCTCCATGATACAAGGTTTTAAGATCAAGGCAAATTCTCTCCCATAATCCTGAACTTTCTCATGTAGATGCTCCACATGTTTCTGCAGTAGACCAGTGTGAATTTTGGGGGCTTGACTTTTGTTCCTTCTTTGTGCTTTCAAGCTTATTTTTTTTTCTACTTATACTTTTTTTCTACTTTTCTTTCTACTTTCTACTATACTTTTTTTCTACTTTTTTCTACTGTGCCAACAGTGAAACAGGTTGTGTGAAGGAAGAGCACTTATGACTTCTGTTTCTGGATGTGTATCTCTATTTATTCTTAAGAGAGACAAGTCAGGAGCTGTTGTGGCGGAGTTTACAGGATGGGGAGAACTGGTTTCATAGTACCTCAGTGGAGTGAATGTTGAGGTGAAACTCATTCAACACAAACTTCTAATGCAAACTGGGATGTTATGGTCTTGACGCCTTAGGTTTTAACTTTTATATTTTTCAAATCCTGTACTGCTTAGTGTGTAACTCTGAAGTTTCTGTTAGCTGCTATTCTCTCAAGTTAGCTAGACATAACAAACCTCTCCAAGCTTGCTCTCCAAGGACACCCAGATTGTCCTAGGCCCAAAATGTGTTAACTAACATCTTAAGAAGGGCATAGTTACATCATTATCTGGGATTGTAACTGGAGAATTGATCCTGGTATGCAAATGGACCAAACTTAAAAAAGGGTGAAGAACTAGTGGCTCAGGGTCCATTTTGGATGTCACCTTTGTCCTGCCCAGGGTTCTTTGCAGGCCCTTCGCATAAAGACCTCTGAAGGCACTTCAAATTAATACCTGGCTTTATTCCCTTCTTCCTGTCTAGTCTGTGTTTTTTAGGTGGCCATCTCAGGCCTCATTCTGGCCAAAAGTATTTTGGTGAGGACTGTGTAGGAGAGAGTCAGAAATGAGAAGAGGTGGTCAAGTATGTCAGATGTTGGATGTCACTTGCTCAGAAAAGTTACAAGATCTTAACTTCCCAGAACTCACTTGAAGACTTTGAACAAATCACACCTTGGTTATCAGTGTTTTTTCATTCAGGAGTGCTGTTATGTTCCTGGCTTCCTGAGATTGCTGAGGCAGGGCCGGGAGAGGAGGGGAGAGGAGGGCAAGAAAAGCTGAAGAGTGCTGTTGGTGCTTTTAGTTACTTAATCCTAGTCATGGCCTTCTTCATAACAACAGCCTTATCTAACAGTTTCCCAAAACAAGTGTAATTCATAGATGTGTGGTAGCAGCTAGGACAAAATTGCACCTGTTTAATCAGTCTGTGCATTTCCTGTACTTTTTCTTGTTTATAGCTTAAACTGTTTCTATCTTCAGTGTAGAGGGGAAAATTAAGATTTGTATTTTGATTCCAACTTCATTTGAGCAACTAATTTCTAATATCAGTAATCTCCCTCTTGTTACTTCTAAAGGGCCACTTGAAAGGGAATGATTTTAAAAGTAATCAGTACAAGTAACCCCATTGTTCTTTTCAGTATGTACTGTGATAGTGCAGGAATAATGGATGCTCTGCAGGGGAGCCATAACACTTTCCGTTAAAGCACTGGAGTGAAACTTTCTCTTCCTGCAGCTCCCACAGTACAGAATTTTTATTAGGGTGTGGTATAAATTTGTAATTCGATTTAGTATGTTCCTTTAGCAATTATGGTCCTTACAAAATACAGTTTTTGAGTCTCTGAGTGTGAGAACTATTTCCAGGTTAAATGATACCGTGCAGGAATACAGATTTATGTAATTGAGGAATACTTAACAAAATGTTATTTTGTGTATAGGGGTGTTTTTTCCAAGAGTTAATATTGCCCATCTGTTTTCTAGTTATGATGTTCTGATTTCGGTGCAAATGTATCCTTGTTGAGACCCTATGAAAGGGGGAGAGAGTTTTGCTTTTTTGTTCTTGTGTGTGTGCCTGTGCCGAAGGGGAAGAATAGGTAGAGAAATGATGATGCTGGTGCAGTGTTCCAATTTTGTTGCAAGACTTCTCTGAACCTTACTCCTAGAAGATTTAAATACCTGATCTTTGTTTTTACAATTTAGAGACTGATATTTGAGTCTCACAGTGAATTTATAGAAATACTGTCATGTTTTGGTGGAGCAATAATGTTATTGGCTAGAAATGCCAGAAAACAAGATGCCAAAATACTGAGTGTAATTTTAACAGCAAAGTAATATTATCTGATTATTATTTAGAGATTAGAGAGAGCCTTTTTCACACAATTCTCAAGAAAACTTGTATATCTGGTTATCAATGAAACACTGAGCATAGAATGTTCTGTTGCTGCACTTGTACATGGAATTGCATCCACACCTGCTGCTTGCAAACCAGTGCAATTGTGTCTTCTTGCTGTCTGTCTTTTTGTTTTTCCCGTGTTGTCTGGGCGCTCCTGTGTGGCTTGTTCTTCAGCTGCCACTTATGCCTTGTAGCTATTACATGTATAAAGTCTTTCAAGTCCTTTCCCAAGTCTGTTTTTCTGCAATCCCACAATCCTATTTTCCTCTCCTAGCAGTAGGGAGCGTTTGCATCTTTCGTTACACTGCTGATAACCAAAAGCAGTACCATACCACCAGTTTTTGCAGTGCCTTTAGCTCTACCCAGAAGGTTTGGGAGAAATGTGCTCTTCTTCATTCCTTCTCTTGTCAATTTCCTCTTGCTGGGGACATAGGTATCCATTCTTGAGGGACTTTGTTCCCAGTTTGAGGCCAAGGCACTGGTGAGCAGCAGTGTGGTCAACCCTTTAACCCAGTGCACCTTGAGGGTTTTTTTGTTGTGTACTCTGTAATGGGAGCAGAGGTGCCAGCTGCCAGTCTGTCAGTGAGGGGCTGGGCTGTGCAGTGGAGAAGAAAGTCTAGTAGGGTTATAGAATAAACTTCTAATCATTGCTGTTTGTTTGCTATCAGTTGATTTCTAATTATGATGTTATTGAAGTGCCAGTAGATCAACCAGGGATTTGCTGCCTGTCTGTATGAGCTGGCTCATACAGATGCTGGGTTACACAGAGCTTTGGCTTGGCTGACATGAGAGAAAGTTGGTGAATGAGCCAAGGTGAATGGACTTACTGCAAGTTGGGATAGGCAAAAATATGAGCTGTTGATAAAAAACACAGTACAAGGAATGGCACTTTGCTACTGTACAAGGTGCAGAGTGCACACGACTATGCGAAGTGCAGACATAGGCAGCTGCTCTGTGAAGAGTGTGGGCCTTTTAGTATTTGCTGAATTTGTCAGGTTAAACTAATGTTTAAGGAAAAGAAAATCATCTGTCGTGGGACACACTGTTTGGAATGGCTTGAATTGAACATTTGTTTCTTTTGTGTTCTGCAGACTTCTTGAAGCCAGCTCTAGCAAGGAGAAGGAGTTCCATCTGTGCCAGCCAGCCCCAGTCTCCAGTGCTGGTCCCCCTGATGGCACATTGCACAAGCCTGTGAAACCTGCCAAGCTGGACGCCACAGCTTTGCACGACTGCACTTTGGCCGCCACCGTGCCTCCCTCGGAGCTGTCGAGCCATGCAGTCCTAGCCTGTGACACAGGCATTCACGAGGAGCACTATGTAAGCGAAGGGGTGGAAGATGATGTGCCAGACTGCAGAGAGTACAGAGATGCCTGCACCATTACTGGTAAGCAGTCAAATCTTTCACCTTGGTAAGCATGTGGAGGTGTAGAGTTAAGCTTCTGTTCTTAAGCTCACGGTGGGGTATCTGCCTCATGGATGGTGCTGCTGCTGTTCTGCACATTTCTTCTTGTTTAAGAAGCGATTTCACAGGCACCAGCATTTTCAGTGAAAGCCCTTTGTAGTGTTTAAGGTCCTTGCAAAAAGGCTAGACCAATGACAGCTGTGAAACCAGGTTTCTGTATTTATGTACTAGGGAACTTAAACCATTTGAAAGTTTGTTTGGAAAATAACCAAAGTCAGGGATGAGGAGAATGGAACACTGCAGCTTAAAGTTTATGGAATGCTTGTTCTACTGTTCAGCATAAATTAGATTTTTGTCTTCATAAGAGAATTGCTTTGTAGGAGAAAAGGGATGGGAGAAATAGGATCTAAGGTTTTTATTGCACATATTTTTGCTTTTCAAAGCCACTTCATTTTTTCACATTAGTTCTGGAATAGTAAAAGTTGGTGTACATTGAATAGCTTCTTCTGCAAGCTTTTGTGAAAGGTTGAATACCTTATTATAGATTCATACAAATAAACTGAATATGTGTTGAAGTATAGTATTTTAAATAGAACTAGATTCTTAGTGCTGTGGTCAGCTGACCCAATTTTTTTGTGTTTGAATAATCACTGTAAGTCAGTTTAGTCATGGTTATGGCCATGAAATGACAGGCAGTTTCCATTCCAAGAGCGAGGCTTGTTGGCTGAGCTGTGAGGCTTCTTTTAGCCTAACGTGACCTTGTGAGTTCTAAGTCCTTTTGGGAATGTTTGAGAAGTCAGCTGAGTTTTTGGAAGGGAGAAGTGAGATGTCTGAGAAAAACAGCAATAAGACTAAGGCCATTCTACTCGGCAGCCAAATACTTTTATCCTGAGTTACTTTCAGCCCTTTCTAGAACTGTCTTTAAGTCACAGAAGTAATTAATGGTGACCGTCAGCAGCTGCTTTAGTAATATGCCTTAGCTTAGCTCTGCCCAACAGCTATGTAGTTATTAGGGGTTGATATTCTGAAAGAAAGGAAATAGAAAGAAGGGCAGAGGTGCTCTCAAGTCCATCCTGATTTCCTTGGGAAGACAAGCAGCAGGATTAACACTGGAGTCACTTTGTCAGGTATGCATCTACATCAAATAAATGTTTTGTTTAAAGAAACTTACTTGCCATCCTTCCCTCCTTGTTTTCATGGATTTAGAGCTACTTAACTAGTTGGTTCAAAAATGGGTCATACTTCCATGTGGGTATTTGCTTGTTAGGTAGACTAGAAACTACACATCACATAAATGCATTTCTGGTAGTATAACTCTGTTTTCCAGGCCCCTTGTAGAAGGATCTTGCAAGGCTGTGGCCTGTTTCCACTTCACCCCATCTCCTCCCTCCTCTGTTAACAGGAATTTAACTTTGTTTTTCTGTTTCTGACTATAAGCCCGGACAACCAACTTCTTTTATGAATTAAGGTGCCTTCTTGATTATGGTTCCTTGAAAGGCAAGACAAACTCACTTTTTAAACTTTTTAAAAGTTTTTATAAAATGGAGGCCAGTGCATGTTCTTGCTACTTCACATTCCTTCCAGCCTGGTGTAGTTTCTGAATCTCTTTCTTCTTGCTTAGCTGTCAGCCAAGTTGTTTACAGATTGATCCTAAATTAGTTTTTTAAATGGATTTGCTGTTCTGCAGTGTCAGATTTGTACTGTTTGTGACCTGAGGACAATGTGATGTGAGTTGCAATAGAAATAGCAGTGGTTTTGTTGATTGTTTAGTTAGCTGGGTTTTTGGTTTTTTTGGTGTTTATAGATTTTTGAGTTTCAGCTTTTTGTTGTGCATTTTAATGATGTCAGAGGGCACAGGCTGGAAGTAAGGAATTGGTCTCATATTCCCTCTGTAAAATCTTTATCAGTATTGTGTGCAAGTATGCAGTGTATACCCTTGAAACAGTCTGAAAGATAAATACTTGATTGAATTGTCAGGATTGTCAGAGACTTTAACATGAAGACCTTGTTTAGTTCTGACTGACAAATTATCACTATTTACACTTTTAAATTGTTTAGTGGGAAAAAAATTGCTCATATCAAGTCTGCATATACCATACTTTTTCTTCTGATGCTAAGCCTTGACTCATGCTCGAGTTCAGATTCAGCAGTCAGGGCAATCAATTTTTTTTTTTTGTCTAAGATTAACACCTACAGCCTATTGTAAAAGTTATCTGCAAAAATTCTTGCAAATAAAGATTTGAGCACAGTTAAGGAAAGAATGGGAAACTGAGGCACAGTGTGGTTTGTTGATGCTTTCTGTAATTCAGCAAGCTAATAGTAATTGGAGCTATCTCTATAGTTAATAGTAAATTATATATGTATATATATATACATATATAGCTAATAATAGCACATTTTGCTATTTAACTTTTCAAGACCATTGATGCTCAAAAAAATTTTAATGCTGCTTCTTTTTTTTTTTCATTACTCTTTTTGTTTCCTGTTGTGTTTGCTGGCAATAGAGAGGCACTTCAGCCTTCTCTGTTAGTGCACCTGCTTTCCTGCCTGGAACCCAAGAGCAGATTCAATGTAGCTGAGATCATTGCACATTCTGATTGTGCTAAATGTGTTCTCTTGGATACATGGCTGTCTTAAACACTTCCTGTCCCCGGACCATCTCAGAATTGTGCTTGAACAGATTTATGTGGGAGTGTGACTAGAGGTATTTTAGGCAACTGGTCCGGATAGAATCCTTGCTCTGCTTTTGTGTCAGAGAGGAGATGAGGGTTACTTTTTAGTTATGTCACACCTCTGATCTGTCCTATTGTGTGCTCTAAAAGCAGTTGTGTTGGTGTAACAGAGGCAATAAGCACTTCAGGGCTAGGCCCAGGTGGCAATAAACTGGTGAAAATTTTCCTTGAGCCAATGTCTGAGAGAGGGACAGCACCATAAAAGCACATTTCCCTCTGAATTTGATATTAAAGCACCATCCAAAGCTCATAGGTGCTGCAGGTAAAGCTTTATGCAGGTGAATGCATGTGGATCTGTGCTGTCTTCAGCACAGAAGGGCAAATGAAATAGTATAGTTGATCCATTGAAAAAGAACTGTGAATGTTTTAAGAGTTATTATGAAAAAAGTGCTGGCAGAGCACATACTTTCTAAACACTAAACCTGAAAATGGACTCAGTAGCTGTTGTAATAGATTATTTTTTTTGTAATAATTCATTTAAGTTTTGTTAGCAAGATTTAGGAGAGAAGATCAATGTAGTCTGACTTGAAGTTTCTATTGCTATTGATTGTGGAGCTCCTGTAGGTCAATGGGCAGGAGACTCAAGTCCTGAGGTTGGTGGACAGTGGGACAGCACTGTATGGAAGTGTCATGGTGCTGCTATGTGTGGGAGGCACCTATCATGTCCTACTTGGGTTTTTTTTTACCTTTTTTCTTTTTTTTTGTTGCTCCCATTCATCTGAGAGCATAGAGACAGGAATACGGATGTAGCACCATCTAGTGTTCCTTTTGCTAGAAAGGGAATGGAAATGCTTTAAAAGGTGTGTCTGTCTTTTCTGTATTTGCAGTGCAGACCCTGAATACTTTCAGTCAGATGTTGAAAACAGCAGCTGGAATTGGGAGCTTTCTTCTCTAACACCACCACCACGCCCCCCCTCCCTGTTTTTGTAGAGCAGGAAGAGCTGTAATCTTGACATGAAATAGTGGAGTATCATTAAATTGCTCAGTAGTCCCAATTTTATGAATTGCAAAAGCCTCTTAGTCTGATTGCCTTTCTTTCTTATCTGTCAGCTGCCGTCAGCCAAATCCTGTCCTCCTGGAAGTGGAGAGTACAGTGGGGAAGGAAGTCTGAAATATCACTGGATATTACTCCTGTGATAGCTGTCTGACTGCTAGAATATTTTTGTGAAGCTTTTTGCTTGTGGTTTTTTTTTTTCGTTTTTTCTCTTAAAATATGCATAACACAGTATCCTTAGACATCTTCAATAAGTTAACTTTGTCTGCTTTTGCATGTCTGAATACTCACTATTTGCAATGATTTTGGTATAGTGTACTTTGTAATTCAAGAGCTAACTGCTTAATATGCCATGTAGGTTTCCTCATCCTTCTCTGAAAAGGGAGAGAATGAATGGACTGTAATTTAAATTGCCCAGCTCCTTCATTAGTTTGCATGATTCATTTGTTCATTGTACTAATTACTCTTACTAAATGCATGTAGGAGTGTGTTTTCTGGCTGTTCAGGACAATTTCCTGAGGGCTGATGAATTATTGGGAAATGCTTTGTGGTAATAACCTGTTCTGTCTTACTTTCCGATTAACAAATTTTTTTTTTCTTTTTTTTTAATTTCTAAAAACAAAGTTACAGTAGTGGAGGGATCAAACCATGAAATGTATTTTTTTTCTCAGCAGGAACACATCTGTGAGAAGAGCTGGTATTGTTTGTTACCTTCATTGCAGGTTGTGTAACTTGCATGTTACTGCACTGACTGCAGTGGAAGTTGTCACAACATCCAGAGAAACCACCTTTCTCTTCCCGTCAGGCCTCATTCACACAATCTCCTAGCAATGTTTGGGGGCAGAAAGTTTCTCAGGGTTTTCATCTTGTCTTTATCCTTATTCAGGCTTTAAATAGGTTCCCATGTGAACCAGAGGTTCCATTCCCTTCCACCAGATTACCACTCTTCATGGCAACATCAGCCAGTTTAGATAAGTGACTGATCTTACAGATAAGTGGTGTCATTCTGACTATTTCTTTATGTAATCACTTTATTTTAAAAGACATGTTCAGGGCCCACAGAATTTCCATTCCATTGTGCGTGTGTCCCCCAAGATGCATGTTTTTGTGTTGTAAGGCTAAGTGTCTATTCCTTCTGTTTTGAGTGTGATAAAGCATGATTAATCAAAACTAACTCCATAGGGACTTCGGTATTACAGGTTGTTGTGAGATTGCTTTACTCTTGTTATGGGGAGTTGATGGGGAGAGTGCTGTACCTGTGGCTGTTCTGTTCTAGGTGTGTGAGTTACCACCAGATATTGTGTGCCTGCTGTTCTGAGACTGTTCAACAGGGTGCTCTGGTTGGGTTTGTACCTGTTACAGGCCTGCTAGTTGACTTCTAAGCTTTAAATGGTTAAAAAAGTATTGAAAAAATATTCACAGTTTTGAATTGTTTCCCTTTATTTGAACCTCTCTGAGGTTACCTTTCTCTTTTAGTAGAGCATAACTTGCTCTACCATTTGCTTCTTTTTCAGCTCCTGATCTGGGGTGGGACTTCCATGTTTTTCTCAGTTTTGTCTATTTGAGAGCAGAGCTGTAAAATACTGCTTGGTGGAGCTGGAACTGAAGCAAAGAACATAAGAAATGCTCTGCTGTGTTGGACCAGCCAGCTCAGGACTGTGTTTCTGACTCCAGAAACCACAGATGCTGGATATGGAGATCATGTACTCAGCCACTCTCAGTAGTCTACTCTCAGCATAAGTACTCCCATCATGCAGTACTATTTAGTGTTGCAACCTGTCCATAGCTTTTTTTTTAATCTGGATCTGCTGATTGTTTTACCCTGGAAGTTCACAGTTGTTACTCCTGTGTGCAGTGACAGCAATCTTGCACTGTTTCTGTCAGTATTATTTGTCCTAGTTATGCAGGATTTTGGTGAATCTAAGAATTAGTTCTTTCTCCTTATGAAGTTACCTTCATGATTTTGAAAAACCACCATCATTTTTACACTCCTGCCTACTCTCCCAGGTTTCTTAGTCTCTTCTTTAAATAAAGCTATGAGAATGTGGGTCCTTACCTCAGCTCATTTACTTTGTTATTGTCACCAGTCTCATCCTGTAAGCTTGATCTAGTTTTGGTCTCTTCTCCCTCTTTCCCAACACTTCTGTAAGCAGCTGTTGCTAAATTCTGAACACTATTCCTTTCTCTAAAGTGTTCCAAAAATGCCAGTCCTGTTAACATGAGATAGCTCCCTTGGCATGACTGGAAAAATTTTATGTATTTCTGCCTAGCATACTCTGACTAAATGATCTTATTCTCTGTGCCTGCTGCATCATTGTCTCTATTTTGAGTTTTCTGTCTGGCTTTTGGTGCATTCTCAGTCAACTTCATGCAGATTCTCCCTTCCTCACATCCTCCCCACAATTGCTTTTCAGCTCTTAGCCTTTTCTAATAACCTGGTGATTTTTTCTGATTCCTCTCCTGTGTGAGGTTGTTACACCACCTCTTAATCTGTATCTCTGGCATATGTTTTTATTCTATCAAGGATTATCTTTTTGTGGTTTGGTGACATTTGATTGGTTTGTTTTCCCTTAAGCAGAATTCTGCTGTGCTCCCAGTATAGCCCTCTTACTTTCTTTTGCTTCCTAATATGATCCATGGTTTTTAGTGTAAACTATCAATTCTGAAGTCACTATGAAAGCAAGTGTTGTAATTACAAGTACGTGTGACATTTTAAAAGATATTTTACTTAGATTTCCTTTGTTTTGGGAAGCATTTATCATTCCTAAATGTGTACTTTATTTGAGGTAGGAGTACATGAAAGCAGTTAACTGTTCATTGGTGTTCTGGGTTTGTTCTTTGGAGAAAGTACTGAAGGCCAGTGCCTAGTAGATTTTTTGGGGATATTTTTTTGTTTTGCATTTTTTGATTTCCTACTGTGGTGCAATGAATAGTGCAGGAAGACTAAAAAGCTACATTTGACTGTTGGTGCATTTAAATATGTGAAAATAAATTTTATTCCATAATTTAGCTCCATAACATGTGAAGTTCAGCTTTACCTATCTCCCTTAATGTATGCGTATCATGAAGGAACACATTTTTCACTTAAAGAAAGCATCTGTAGAGAGCAAGCTACATAAGATTTAATTCTTATGTTTTGCTTGTGATTCTGTGAAAGCTTTGTTGACAGCCATTGTTCAGTGGCTGGCACATTTTGTAGCTGGGCTGAACAACAAGCAAAAGCAGGACAATTGCTTTTCAGGGTTTTCGTACTCAGTGATTTATCAATGGGTTTTTGAGACATTTGCAGTCTCTCTTGGCAGCTGGAAGATCCTAATGGTTAATGAATGTGTTTATTCTTACTGCTGCTGAACAGTGCATTGCCAGCATGCCTTTACTACATGAATAGCTTTTGTTCTTACTCTAAAATAATAGCCATGGTGGCAAAGTTTCCTTTTATTTTCTGTTTAATGTAAAAATCGTGAGTATGGGTGCATTTATCTACAGGGAGAAACATTTCCATACTTTCTTTTAAAGTGAAGTTCATTTAAATTTATGGCATAATGCACTGTAGGGTCATAATAGCTTAATGGACTCCCATTACCAAATCTGTCTCAGCTTTTGTACCCAGCAGGAATGTATATGTAGGATGGAACCAAAGCAGGGACATTCCTCACACTGGAAGTGGTTTAATCTTTGTTAGCTTTGACATTCCCAAATTTATCCTAATCCTAAATTAATCCTAATCTTTAGAGGCGTGTTTGGCCAAGCCAAAAAGAGGTTGGCATGGAATCTTTTGTTTTCCCGTGGAAGACTGGATTTTGTGCAGATTTTTCCATGTTCAGAGGCAGAAGAGCCACTGCTTAAACAACCTTGGTTAAAGGTGTGGCAGGATTTGCAAATTGAAATCTTGTCATGCCATGCCAGTCAAGTTACAGAAGCTGTTTGAGGAGCTGTTTGGGGAGCTGTTTGAGGAGCCTGAGTTTTAGAGGTATGAGACAGCTTTCATGTTGAAGGGCTTTCCTTCCAGCAGGTTGGCTTAGCAGCCAGCAGTGAGACTTCAAATGTGTAAGGATGCTAAGGCTATCTTTCCCTTTGGACAAGTCAGTGAATTGGATTTTTTTCTTTTTTTTTTTTAAGAAACAGGGTTTTTTGCAGTATAATCTAAGCACTTGCTTTACATTGAAACACATGTCCTGAGTTCAGCAGTATTATTTGTAAGACTTCAGTACAGTTAGCCACATTCTGGGCATCCGAGAATCGAGGTTGAATAGGAATATGGTAGGTTCTGGGGTTTTGCCTGTTGCTCTATACATATGCCTGTAATGGTTAAATAATGCTCAAGAAATACATGTAATTATAGACCTCATTCAATACTTAATGACTGTAATGTGGGCTTATAGAACTCAAATAATGGATGACTACAGGCCATGTTTCCCTCTTCAGTAGCGTAGGCAGCGGCCCAATTGTGTGGTAGAATTTCTTCTCTCTGCTTTTCATTTTTATGCAATGATAATGACGAGTTCATTCCATCACTGTCTAAACGGACAGCATGGGGAAGATGAGGTTGTTGGGCTGTTCCAAGCAGCCAGGAAACACCTGTTGGAAAAACATTTGGAGAAAGACCATCCTTCTTGCTTCCATCATTGGAATATGGTTAGGCTTGTTGGTCCGCTGAAAAAAGAGAATGCTACTGTAATGGCTGCTTGTTGATCTAGATTAGGTGACTAATCTCAGTGTCACATGGAGCAAAATCAGCAATCAAAATGGTCTAGTATTTGGCATGGAATAGCCTCAACTTCATGAACTTCGATTTCTTGTGTTACATGTGGCTGGACTTTAGCCTCCATGCTGTAGCCCTTTTCTGCAGAGAACCTTATTTTACTTAACTAGTATGGAGCCAGCACTGGAATTGGCCTTTGGCAGGTATTGTGTGCTTTTTATTTTTGGAATTGTTGTTTATTGACTGTCCTTTCTCAAAGATTTAAAACGGAGAAACTTAAAAACAACTCCGAGAGAGCTAAGTGTCATGGGTAAATATAATATGTGTGTGGGAAATGGGACAGGACTGAAAACCAAAGAGAGAAGCATGTGGTCCCATAAAGTAAAGTAAGTAGTAGATTTCTTTATCCTTCCATCTTTCTTCAGAGAGTTTCCTTGTTTTTCTTATGTCTTTTTGTTACTACGGTTATCTACTTCTCTTTCCTCAGCTGCCTCAAAAGCTAGTGACAAGTTATGACGTTTTAGTTCTGTTGCAAGAAATGAAAGATTTGCCTGAGAGTAGCTACAGAGGCTTTTTTTTTTGCTTTTGGGGTTTTTTTCCTTCTTTCGGTTTGGGGGTTTTTTGTTTGTTTGCTTGGCTTCGTTTGTGTTTAAGAAGGAGCGGGTATTTAGACTGCCCCTCTCTGGCTGTGGGCTGAGCATCAGCTGCTGGGGTTTGATGGGGTGGAGTTTGCTGGAAGTTACTCAGGGTGGGCATGTGATACAGCCTGATTACCTAAGCTTGTGTTTTGAAAGTTGCCAAGCAGCCCAGCACTTCCCTAAGGTCACACCCAGAGTGGAGTTGTGTTGCTGCAATTGTTTCTTTTTGCTCAGAGGAGGCACTTATGGGTAGCACGGCTGCTTTGTGCTGTTTGCAAGGGGTTGGCTTCCATCTGGACCACAACTCAGGGGCACTGTGCTCTGGGAATGATACTGCCTCTGAGTAGTTTTCTTGTGTTCGTTCTTGTCATTACTTGTGTGTTCTGGCATGCCCCTTCTTGAGCAGAGCCCTGACCCTAGCATGGTTCCTGGCAGGGCTGGGTTTATGAGCCGTTGTTTTTTCCCCTTACAGCAATGGGCTGAAAGCGGGAAGCTGGCTGGCAGAACGTCCTGTGGGATTTGGGGGTTCGGGCAGTACGGCAGTCCTGCCGGCAGGTGGCAGTTTGTGCTGCCGGCAGGTGCTGTGAGACCTGCGAGTCCTTTTAACCTTGGCAGGGGAGCTCCACTCCAAACCAAATCGGTAAAACCATGAAGGTCTGGGTTGCTTTGAACCAGAATGCAGACAGGCAGAAACTATGTATTTGTTCCTTGTGAGGACTGTTCCTTGTGAGGACTGTACCGATAAGCTGTTTGTATTGTATTTGTAAAGGCTCCTGCAGATACCAGGCTCTGAGATTTGTAGAGTTCGTATTCTCTGTGTGTTTTCAGTATGTTTTGGGGTGTTCTTTGTTTGTTGGCCACCATCTTCTCCATGCATTTGTCCCTTCTCTTTGTTTTAGGTTCATTCTCTGAATTTATCATTTGTTCTAATGTGAAGGTGATGCTGAAATGGAGTGATTGCTCCTTCTTTATCAGTCAAGCTAGGTTTTTCTTTCCTACAGTAAGATAGATCTGTAGCCATAAACCGATGAAACCCAGAGGCCTGGTAGGGAATAGATGGATGAGCTGCTTTTAGGTGATCATGTTGATAGGAAGGAGATTTTCAAAGCTGTCTACCTGTGGTTAATGTTGAACTTAGCTGGAATTGAAGTCGGTTTGACTGAGGCTGAATTGCTTGTTCATGAGATGCCGGCATAGTTCCACCCATCCAAGTAACGCTGACAGCTCAGTGTGTGTGTAATTCTCTATGGGAAGTGACCTAATGTATTGCATGGCTGTGTGAGTGCAGGATGAAAAGGACAGTGGGTGACAGCACCCCACACGATGCCTTGTGATCTCTGTGTTGTAATGTGCAGAGGGGGGAAGGCATTCCTCGAAGAACTATGCTGTCTCCATACAGTCAGCTTCCATTGTTTTAGACTTCTCACACTGTTTTCTGTATGATCAACTCCTTGCTCTCTTGTCAGCAGAGGAAAGATGGAAGTGTACATCTGAAAATAACCAAGTGTACTCTTATCCTCACATGCACATGGTTGTCCTGCAAATTATTTCTTTTTCTACATGTGAAAAGTTAAAAAAGAAAAAAAAGAGTGGGGGAAGGAAGAAGCTATCCTCCCACTCTCACTTCAGTCTCCACAGTGAAGAGTTAGTTTACTATATTTAGAGCATTTTGTATGGATAGAAATGTGCCTAGAAGAAAGAAAACTAGTCAAAGGTACTTAGATCAGGAAGCATAATAAAAATTTCTCTAAGAAAGCATAAGCAAGCTGGAACAACCAGTGAAACTTGAGTGGGGTAGAGTGGTTTAAGATGTCCAGAAAAGGAGAAATACACCAGTCAAATGCCAATGTATGAAAAGATATGAAACAAGCTACTAGGTAATCCATTAGTAACTACCCAAGGGATACTGAAGTGGGAAGAAATACGCAGAAAAGAGCTCAGCTGGAGTGTTCTGCCTGTTTTGCATCTTCTTTATGGAAAGAAGAGGTTAGAAATTTTAACAAGAAATTAACCAGGACAAAAGTCTTTGAAAACATTTGTTTTAATGTCATTTGGAAAACAGAGAGAATGAGGAGAAATGTTCTCAAAAATTACTGCAAAGCAGACTGAGCATCTTCTTCATTTCCTGAGGAACAGGGCAGGGAGAAATACATATTTGCAACAAAACAAGTGAAGGCGGGGTGTTAATGCATTTAAGCTAAGAAGAAACTGAAGCAGTGAAACATGTTACTTGCAAAAATTATATGAAAGAGTTAAATTTATTTATTTATTAATATTTAATTATTTCTATGAAGTGCTGAAAGCTATGGAGTTGGAAGAGCATAAGCAGAATGTAGACTGATCCATGCTTTACTAAGAATCATGAGTTCATAATTCATTAGCTATTTAAGTTGGTTTTAATCTGCTTGTAGAAATTTGTTTGCCAAATGTGTCCAGAAAACTGGAAGCTGAAAATTGCTTAGGTTACAAAACCCAGAATCCATAACAGCAACTCAGAAGGATATGGTTCAGCTAGATTTTGATGTATTGTTTTCAAATTAATAATTGTTTCAAGTGCAAGGTGTTATATTTTTCTCAATTAAATGAAGGTACCACCTAGGACAAGAGGAAGTGCTTTTATATCTGTTGGATGTCAATTAACTTAATCATAAATCACAATCACAGATGATGTCTTGGGTGTTCCTAGTAGAGAATTGTTTAACTTTGCAGTTCCAATCAAATATAATAAAAACATCTCTGTGGAAACACAATCAGGGTCTTCTAAAAAAATATATCTAGTGATGGGGAATGGTTAGTCTGCAGATCTTCTCATAACAAATGTGTGCATCTCGGAAAAGGGAGGGGAGGAAAAGTGAAGGGGAAGAGATTGTGTAACTGTGGCACTGAGAATATTACCATGATTTAAATGGTGAACTAATGTTTAGTCATGAACAAGTGTAATTATGGTGTCCTGTTTTTCTAAATAGGCAATTACATCAGAGCTTGTTCGTATTTCCTGCTGGTATACAGATTTTAAAATTGCAGTAGAAGTTAATGACAGTAGCATCATAATAGCATCATAAAAAGTTGCCTTTCCAATTACTCATTAATATCTTTTCCAGTTATTAGACCTTCTGAATTGCCTAGAAACGCTCAAGATTTATTATATGGTAGGGTAGAAAAATTTTCTTGGTTAACTTATATTCCATGATAATTCTTATTTTTTTACTGCCTGGCCTTCACAATCTAGTGGATTTTTTTTCCACAATAAAACAGTATGGGGTTTTTTCCTGTGTATGCACATATGAGGGTTTCTTTTTTCCTCCTCACATTTTATTGGTCACTTCCTTGGCATTCATTTTTCACTACTTTTTGGGAAAAAACAAGCCAGTTTACTTATCTGTACAGCTGAAACTTTCTTGTGTCATCTGTAAAGCGTGTTTCATTTGGAATCCTAGTAAAAAAGAGACATTAAAGGTTTAAATTTTTCAAAATTTTTATTTCTTTGTTCCCAAGACCATTATCTCAGGCTGTGTAGATTCTTGCATTTTTCTGAAGAGAAGAAGTGACATTTTGGCCAGACAAACTCCCCCAAAACAATCCCAATGAAAAAAATCAACTCCATGTTCTTGAGATTGAGTGCAATTAGGTAATCCAAGGATAGATGTATAAAAGAAAAATCTTTTATTTGTACATGTACACAGAAAGGTTTCTGAATGTCTAATGGATGTCAGCAAGTGTTTTTTAGATCAGCTGGCTTTTCTGCACTCAGATGGTTGCAGGTACTGAGATGATGCTGTCAGCAATTAAAAAGGTAGCCAGGGAAAAAAGAAAAGTTTGTAGTTACAGGCGGGCTCTCATCTTTCAAAGCATGGGGAACAGATCTTGTTTCTCTGTGTAATCCAGTAGTCCCTCTGAGAGGGTTGCAAGGACCTCTTAAAATGATGTGTACAGGCTGATGCTCACATTGCACAGAGCTCCATAAAAACAGCATTGCTGCACATGTGAACATGTAACTGCAATGAGGGTTGGAGGACATTCTCAGATGTACAATAGTTAGCAGAACAGTCTGGATAAAGGGAGAGGAGAATACTGCCTGATAGATAATAGCAGACTCCTTGAACCATAATGTACAATGCAACTTTCTCAAGTGGATTATAGTTCTAATCATCAGAATCTTGTAAAGTAAGTAGGCAGGAGATTGACAGTATGAGTTCATCTTGGTGTTCTCTGCCCTGCTGTCTGATAGAATAGTAATGTTCTTGCAATTTTTAGTGCTTGGGATGCTTTTGACAATAATTTCTGGATTAGAAAAACAAAAAATAGGTTATTAATGATGTATACAAAAGTATATGTTATTTCCCCATTCTCTCTTTCCTCCCCTTCTTTGACACAGGCGAATTCCACTAAGTTACAGTGCAATTGCAGGTCGACATCAATCCTGCAAGAATAAGTTTCTCTTACAAAAATTGGTGCCTGTGTCGGGAAGCAGCAAGAGCAGGGCTGCCTTACAGACAGCTGACAGGATGAGAAGGGCACAATCCTTGTTGGCACAGCCCAGTCCCTTTGTTCCCAAGCAGAGCAAAGGTGCTGGCAGGAACGGTTCAGACAGACTCTCTAGGGGTCGATAATCAGATGAATTCAAGCAATCCAGGAAGCCTGGACAATGAGTCAGTGTGTCAGCAGGGAGCAGAGCTGGGCACAGGCCTGCCTTCAGCACTGCACAGGGCAGGACTGGGGGCTGGGGTGGACGTGGGGCTCCTGGCAGAGCATGCTGGCTGGGGACCATGGTGAGCATGGTCATGGCAGTAAAGGTACGTGAGAGCACTCAGGGCCTTGGCAGTCTTGGCTATTTCCTCTGGAGTGAGTCTTAGCAAGAGTTATGACACTGGTTAAAGGTGCATTGCTTTTCCAAAAAAGGTAAAGATAGCTCTTCCTCACTTTGTGTGGAAGGGTTTGTGCTGGATGCAGTGTTTTCTTTTTGTACTGGTGTGGAAATGGAAAATGTGCAGATTGATGCACTAAGTATTACTGAAAGCATACCATGGGTTGCTCAGTTTCTTAATAAGTATTTAGCATGGCGTTGTATTTAATTGTATATGATAATTAAACTTACATATTTAGAACTACCATGACTGTTTTGGGTATTGACACACTCTCAAAATTCTTCATTATAATATAGGATGGAAGGTACCTCTGAAGGTACTGTGTTCTTTCTCCTAAAAGCAGGTCTTTTAGAGTAAGTGCTCATGGCATTGTTTACTTGACTCCTAGCCTCCCTGATTGACCATCCTCACAGTAAAAATCCCTTAATTGGGATTTTTTGTGTTAGAGGTTCCCAGCTACCTCCTGGCCTGAATTTAAAGATGTAATTTTAATTGTAATGTTTTTGCAGTTGTTGTTGGCTGTCTGTATCCATTTTTAGAACTGTGTGCAAACTTGATATATTTGTGAACATGAGGGGCCTCAGCACAGAATGCAGGTCAAATAGTGTCAAAAGGTGCCCTAGAAGTTCCTGTAATCATCTTTACCAATGTGTCTTAGGTGTGAACTGTGACACTGTTTGCTATTGCAATCCTGGATTTCTGTTTCTTAAGAAAAATCTGCCAGCAGCAAAGGCAAAAAAATACAGTGGTACTAAATTGTGGTTAAGGACCAAGTTAAGGAGATATGTAAAGCTTGCAAGATAAAAGTGATCTTTGAGTAGAACATTGAAAATGTATATTCATCTGTGCACTAATCCTTTCTTCATATGCCGGTTGTAACTGGCTCTCTATTCCCTACCCTATCCCACTTATTCTTCAATAAATGTTCCTGCTTCTAGAGGTCAGGCTTTTTGTCGCTAGGAGAGCATGCCCTTGTATTGTTTGCTAGTAAATATATTTTAGGATAATTTGGGCCAGGCATATATTCTAAACTTATTTGTATTGAACTGTTCTTTACATGCAGCAAAATCTTGTTGATATCAAAACAAACGGGTGTCTTTCAAGGTTGTACGTATAGTACTCAGGGTAACTAACAGAGATTATTCCCTTTCCCTTAACAGATGTGTGCAATAGTACCAATCTTCCTGAAGTTGAAATCATCAGTCTCCTGGAAGAGCAGCTGCCTCATTATAAGCTAAGAGCAGATACAATCTATGGTTATGACCACGACGACTGGCTTCACACACCTCTCATTTCCCCTGATGCGAATATTGACTTAACAACTGAGCAGATAGAAGAGACACTGAAATACTTCCGTAAGTCAAAAATTCTGAAATTGTACTGAGAAACAAATAAAATAGTGCTGGTTTTCTTACCATTTTTGAAGTATCTGTGCAATTCTTTGAAAGCTGTGGAGAGCAAGAGAACTGTTTGTGATTTGCTGCTTCTCTCTTCAGGATTCTGGTAGATAGAAAATGAAGGGAACATTTAACCAAGAACAGCCCTTGCATTTGTCATTTGTGCATGCACCTTTGCACATTATCAAATCCTGGAGAAACTGAAATATTTATTTTTGCTTCTGATCTCTCTCAGAGACTGAAATTTCTGTATCTATGCAGCTTAGAAAGCTTAGGCTTCTTTCCATATCCACTTTTTTTGAATGTGTTCTCTGACACATTGCAGTGTTGTCTAGTGGCACTATTAAATCATTTTGCTGCAGGTTAAGCTTCTAGAAAAGCCGTGTGAAGAACCAAACTCTTGACCATTTGGCTGAGATGGTTTGTCCCTTCATTCTGGCTCTTGTTCATATTCATGCTACCAAACAAAAAAAAAAAATTGTGCCTAGAGGAAACACAAGTAGATTTGTTACCTTTGTGGTTATTCATTCTTTTGTTTGAGTCTGTAAATTCTTTATTGTGGTGAGTGTGTCTCTGGTTTCTACTACTGTGGGTATTGACTTGGGTGTGCAATTAGAGAAGACTTATGTGATTCATCTCAATGACTACTATGCTAAAGCAATAACAGTGGATTTACATGGATTATAGTAGTAGGTAGATTTAGGTAGACTTACTGAGGTACTTTAGAGGTTTAGAAGGGATGAGTTACAGGGCTCAGTACAAACCTGTACAAAGATGGCTTCATTGCATTTTGAAGCACCTGAACAATCACTTTGTAAGGAGCACAGCTGGTAAAGAAAAGCATGAATAATATGAAGAACTGAGTTTCTGATATTCACTCTTCAATAAAGGGCATGAGTTATTTTAGTAAGTAACTTACATATGCTCTCCACCTACCCCCAGTTGCACAAAAACAATGGGGAGGGGGGAGACGAGCTGAACCTGATCTATGGAATCAAGTGTACTACCCTGGTTTTGTATTGCCCTGTTAGTGCTGTTACAATGATGGCAGAAGCTGGCTTAAATAAATATTTTGGAATGGAAGGTTTCCAAGGCCTTTAGTAACCTGATTAGTCCTGTCTCATGAATAAAATTGTCTGAGTGGGTGGACTGTTGCAATAGCCATGGGAAAAATGTTTTGCTAGTGGGACAAGGAACTCAAAAATCACCATGGCAGCATCCCTCTTCTGCCAGCTGAGATCATGGTATGTGTGTGACTGCTAGGGATGGATACAAAATACAACCTGTGTGGAGGATGAACTGAGAGCAGTCCTGAGGAGAAGGACTTAGGGGTGGGTGTTGGCTGACAGCTCAACCTGATCCAGCAATGTGCACTTATAGCCAAGAAATCCAAATGTATCCTGGGCTGCATTGAAATAAATGTGGTCAGTAGGTTGAGGGATGTTGAGGTCAAGGGAAGTGATTCTCCCCACCTCCTCTGTCCTTGTGAGAGCCCCTCCTGGAGTATGTGTTGTGCTCTGGGACCTCCAACGTAAGAAGGACATGGACCTGTTGTAGTGAATTCAGAGGGACACACAGATGATGAGGTTGGAGCACCTCTGCTGTGATGACAGGCCAACAGGGCTGGAGTTGTTCAGCCTGGAGAAAAGAAGGCTTTGGGGAAACTTCAGAGCACCTTTCAATACTTAAAAGGGGGATTCAGGAAAGAAAGAAAGGGACTTTTAAGCAGGCCCTGTAGTGATAGGACAAGGGATAATGGCTTTAAACCGACAGAGGGTCAGTTTAGATTAGTTATGTGGAAGAAATCGTTTACTGTGAAGGTGGTGATGCTCTGAACAGGTTGCCCAAAGAAGCTGTGGATGTCCCATCCCTATAAATGATCAAGGTGAGGTTGAATGAGGCTTTAGGCAACCTGGTCTGGTGAAAGTTCCCTGCCTATGGCAGAGTGTTTCTAACTAGGTGACTTTTAAAGGTCCCTTCCAACCCAAACTCTGCTATTATTCTCTGAAAATGAAGCTGTGAACAACAGAGAAATTGGGTAGCATAGCTGCCTGAAACTGTGGATACTTAACAATTTTATCTAGCTTTTAGCTTACAAGCGCAATGACTGCAGCTTTACCACATTGCTGTGGTTGTAGATTTCTTCCAATCAACGGGCTTGAATGAAAAAAAAAACCAGAGTGTAATTCCTGCCACAGTGTATATTTTCTGCTTTTATTGAGAAAAACTGCTTAAAAAAGAGGGAGCAAGCAAGGAGATCTTTGATAAAGAAACATTTATTTCTTACTGCTTACAGGCAGACATTTGTGTATAGATGATAGTTCAAGAAGTTTAAGCAAATTTGGGTCTAGCCTTAGACTGGTACCCTGGAAACGGAGATCTCTGACTTTACCCTTGTTCAGTTGCTGTGATCAAGTCTCATACTCCATCTGTACATGAGAGTGCAAGATCATAATAACTATGCATGTTTCAAAATTATTGCATTGATTGCAAGCATTGGTTTATGGCAAAATTAACTATGACAGTAAAAACACTATGTTAAGTAAGTTGGCAGAAAGGTTCTGTGAATTATGCCACCACCACAGTGAATTATGCCACCACCACTTCGGAGGGTGATCCAGGGTGTGACTGCTTGCACAATTTTCAGTGCTGCAGTTAAGCTACCCCTCTTGTACCTCTTTAGTTCGTGTCAGAAACCTAGGTGAAGGTGTGAGCAAGTGACCATAACCTGTCTCTTTGAAAGTTTGATTTTTTCAATGACTTATGAAAATTTCCTTGCAGTTGTTTGCATGTTGATATTGATGCTGATTTATAACCTGTTGATGGAAATGTGATGAGTTTCCCACTGTGTTGATCCATATAGCAGAAGAATCAGCAATGACCCTTAGACATACTGCTGTGGTTTGGTAGAGCAGATTTTTCTGTCTTCCTGTGGCTTTTTTTTTTTTTTTTTTTAATCCTCAGTCCAATTCACAAGCACAAAGGCTCAGAATCAGTCAGAAGCTGCTGGGCCACATAACGCAAGAGGATGGGCATAAGGATACTTAGCTCTCCTTTTAAATTAATTCTTGAAGATATTGGTAGAAAGATGAATAGTCAAATATGCAAGCATTTTAATTTATTTGCTGCTTTTTGTAGGAACTTAAGCTATAACACAGGCTAGATGATCTAGAGAATTAGTTCTTAAAATTTAGTTGGCCATTGGGTAAGAAGGCAGTTGAGAGGAACTGAGTAGTATTAGGCCTGCAACTGTTCTTTTACATTCTGGAATTCCAAAGCACATCTTTGTTATTATTTCATTCAGATGGAAGGCTGAGCCATTTTTTTGTAAAATGAATAAAATAAATCATCTTATCCTAAAGCATAATCAAATCCATTAAATGTCATCTGACCAGTCTCCTTAAACTGTTGAGGCAGAGTGTCTTTTAAGTGAGCCTGAATGAATGTATGATACAGCAAAATTATATTCTGTCTCCCTGCCCCCAGATTAGGGGCAGTCAAGCTCACTTTTAGCTGGGGTCGGTGGAGAGGTCTGTGCGAGAGCCAGGCCTAGAGCACAGCTGAGAAGGCACAGCAGTCTGAGTTTCTCCTTGGCAACTTAGGGGGACAGGGCCCATCTGGGAACTCTGTGAGAAACTGAGAGTGCCTGCTGCTGCGTGTAAGGTAAAGGTAAAGTGAGCCACAGGAATGTGGGCCTCAGGAAGTCCTAGTGGCTTCTGAGAAGCTGTCAGCTGTTCTTGACCCTAGGGTGTCCTGAGCCTTCTTTGGAGCTGCTGCTCATTAGGGATGGTCAAGTACCTTTTTAGCTAGTGGGTGGGAGAAAGTCCTCTCTGACAGACAGGTCTGGAGCACAGCTCCCAGACACAGCCAACAGATGCAGTAGTTTCTGTGGAACAGTACAAAGAAGGGATCTTCATCTGAGTTCAGAACAACCTAAGCCTTCAGATTTGGTGGCCGCATGCCACAGGTGCATTCTTCAGGTTTTGGAGCACGTGTCCCTCAGGGCAGAGACTTTAGCCCGGGAAGAACTTCAGATTGGAAAGGCAGCCCTGGAAGAGTCAGGTTGCTGGAAGTGCCTAGAGCTGCCCCCTGTCCTGAGGTAGAGAGATGGCCTTCATTTATGCAGGAGGTGTGCTGCTGTTGAAAAACTGTCACCAGGTAGAGAAGTTGAGAGGAAGCCACCACACTGTGCAACATCACAGAGAGTGAGACATAGGCAGGATCTAGGAGTGGCTGAGACACTAAAGGATTGTGCTCCCATTCAGAAGTACCTTGACAGGCTGGAGAAATGAGTCAAGAGCAGCCTTGTGCTCTTCAGCAGAGGGAAGTGCAAAGTCCTGCAGCTGGGCAGGAACAGCCCCATGCACCAGTGGATGCTGGGGTCCAACTGTTGGAATGTGGCCTTGCAGAAAAGGACCTGGGGGCATCCTGGTGGACACCAAGGTGGACATGAGCCAGAAATATGCCCCTGCTGAAAAGCAGACTAAGGGCATCCTGAGCTGTGTTAGGAGCATTGCCACCAGTTTGAGGGAGTTGTACTCAAAGTTGGTGAGGCCATGCCTGGAGTGCCAGTCCTATTCTGGCTTCCCTTATTCTATATTTCTTCAGTGTAATGCATTCCTTTCCTCTCCCAGGAAGCTGCAATCGTATCTCTCAGTGGGTTTTTCGCCTTCTTAGAAAAATAGGTCATAACCAGGCAGCTGTAATATTTTTGTCTAGCCAATTGAGCATAGTATTAAGCTCAGCTTCATTTTTGAAATGTTTTTGCCTCCAGGAAAAATAAAAAAAAAAGGAGATTGTAATGTACATTATTTCCAGGTGGTGAACAGTTTGCAAAATTTGTTTCTTTAAAGCTTTATTCTTGATTTTCTTAATTCTAGATGGGGGGTGTATTCTCTTAAATGTCTGTCTCTTGCTATTATGGTCTTATTGACAGTGTGTAAGTGTGCCCGGTGATACCTTAATTAAACTGCACAGCTGGTCTTGCAGGAAGGTTGCCAAAGACATCAATTTTGATTTTATACAAATGCAAAAATAGTGCTCTCCAGTAGTTATTTGGGGGAAGGGAGAAATAATCCTTTCATGTAGGAAATAGCTTTTTGTCATTAAGTACTTTACTTTCATCTGACTGCCCCTGTCTCATGTTAAATAATTTTGTTTCAGTGGGAGAACAGTTAGGCCCTTCACTGTATTAGAAGAGCATTTGCGTTGTACCAGGTGAGGTCAGTGTGCCCTTAGGGTGTGAAGCTCTGTCCCATCTGTAGGAAACATTTGTACTATTTTTGAAGCCCTGGATAGTCATCCCAGTTTGATGAAGGAGAGTCAACCAAATCTGAAGCACCCATTTTTCTAAATACCAGTTCTGAAAGCTGCTGGTTATAATGCCCTCAAAGCTCTAGATTTTGCTCTGGGTTCTACTCTTTTCAGGTTAAGCAAGACTTCTTGTTAAGCAAAACACTACACTGGAAGAGATCACTGTCGTAAGTTGCAGAGTTGTTTGCCCTTACTAAATGTGTAGTCACAGGATGACTCCTATTCAGTGTTCTTTCAGAAGGTGGAAACACCACTAACTCTTCACTTCAGTAAATTATTCCAGTTTAGAAATAAGTGTGACAGACCATCCTTGAGAATCAGTTAGCCTTTTAAATATGCCTGCTTTGTCAGTTTGCAAAGCATGTGTTGTGGCAGTGCCTGACTGTGATCAATATGCACTGCATAGTGGTGGCCTGTACAGCTGCTGCACTGATAAAAAGGACTCCAGATGATGTCAGTGGGATAGGCAACTTTATCCTGAGTGATGGTGACTGTACTGGTGACTGTAGAAAATGATGATGCGATACGGTGTTTAATTACCTGTACCATCCTGAGGCTGTAGCCAAGAGAAGAAATGTGACCCAGAGGTAATCAAATGGGAGGTAATCCATTGCAGCTGCCATGGAAATACTCCATCCAACTCTAGTGATCAGTTTCAAAGCATCATCACAGAATTGTAAAAGTTTGGAGAAAAAAGCTGAGAATGACTAAGCATGAAAACACAGGGTTTATAGTGACATGCTATGTAATGACATCCTTTTTAGACTTTATTTGCCAGCAGAGATGACTTGCTGCTGCTTTTCACCCTAGCAGCCCAGTGCACTACAGTCTTGAGTGTGCTGCTGTGGGGTAGATGAAAGTATCTTTGTCAAAAATTCTCTTCAAACAAAGGAAGGGGCTTTTGTGTTTTTTATAACCTGGGTAATTTAGGCACATCAGTTTAATGTTGACCTATGGCATGGATTTATTTCAGCAAAAAGGAAGGGAGAGGGCTTTTGAGCTTTTCAAGTCATCTTTTCTGTCTAATGAAACCCCTCTGTAACCACAAACTTAAGGAATGCTTAGTCTAGCTGTTCACAGTTGACTACCACAATTCTTTATCAATCTGTGTGTTTTGCCCTGTGGAGAGCAGATGAAAGGGGAGGGGTTTGTTTAATTAGAAGTAAACATTAAAAAAAAAGAACAAAATTTAGCAGCTGAAAGGGAATGCTGAACAAATGTGAATAACTGTATTTGGGTTTGGAATAGGAAAATGCTTATGGGTTTTTTAATCCTTATGGTTACGGACCTATTACGCTAAATCTATTTTTAACCCCATTTTATATGAACTTTTAGGCAAGTAATACAATAATACCCTAACACAACGTAGCACCGCAGTATGGGGATTTGAATACCCAGAGGCTCAAAGTTTGTAGAATCAGTCCCCCAGAAAAATAAACCGATAAGTTTTCTATAAAATGAATCTGATACACCCCTGTAGGAAAGAAAAGTAGGGCTGCAAAGGTTGAAAGTATGTTCTGCAAGTGTGCAGCTGCTTTGTTGGCTTGGTCACAAATTCCCGTTCAACTTGACAACCCTTCCAGCTTTATAGAGCTACAATTCCTCATATAATTGAAGGGACACTTGGGAATGAATACCTGGATATATAATATTCTGTCTGTCCAGGATTTCTGTCTTCATGCTGGGAAGATGATACACTTACTCCATTTTTCCAAGTCTCTTGAGGAGTTCTAAAATCATTTGGCCATGCAAGTAATTTTCTCCCCAGAAAAGTAATGCCTTTGTGGATTACACCAGTATTCTTCCAATCAGATTTGTAAAAAAATATCAATAAAACAAACAAGCAAACAAGCCCTAAGCCTCTACCTTGAACTATTTTTGTCCTGTCTCATTGAGAGGGAATATGTATGCCATGGGAAGGACAGTGGGAGGAAAATTCTAGCATGTTGAAGATTTCCTTTGCTTAAAATGTCAGCAAATAAAGAAAGGAGATTGTCCCTGCAGCAATTTAAGGTGGTAGCCAGTTAATTCTTTCTATCTTAAACACTTACTTAATAGCATTACCAGACTGGAATTACCTTTTGGACAAAACTAATACAAGTGGAACAAATAGCTTATATACAGAGCTATTGAGTTGATGTTGCCATAGGAACCTCTATTTTTCTTTGGCGGTATTTTAACAGTGTAGCCTTAATTGCATTTAATAACATGTATAGTTTCTTCCTTGTGGATATGCATAACTGAAACTCTGCAAGACTCAAAGCTACTGCAGCAATAATTTCTTACACCAGTAAAGCTAATGTGGTCAAGAAACCAAAGCTTTTTCCTCTGCATAGTTTGACTACTCATTACCTATTTCTATTGCAGTAAAGCAAAGTGGTACCGGTCAGGGAGTAGAATAAGTGATAACAACCTGGAAGAGACATGACTGAGGGTGAACTTAATAGATATCTGCAAATCATGAGTGATTGAAAAGGAGAGATGAACTGAGCATTCAGATTTCCAGAGCTAGAAGCATTGAATTAAGTTAGTAAATATGAGTTGCAAAGCAAAAGATGAGGAGCAGTAGATGTGTGGAACTCTTTGCAGGAGGATGTTGGAGATGCTAAAAATCAATGTGGGCTCAAGAACAGAGAGGGTAAGTTGTTCAAGAATTGCTAAAAGCAGTAACTGTATCTGTCTCAGGCTATCTCTGATGTTGTAGAAATTACAGGTTGGGAGCACAGTTGTGGGAAATTTTGGGCAGTACTCTGTTGCCTGCTCATGGCTGTTCTTGTGGATGGAGCTAGACAGACATTGAAGACTTCCTTGGTCAGACCCGATATGGCCTCCTACTTTGTGCTATTAACATAGTTCACAACTTAATCTCTCCCAGTGCTTGTGTTGGTGTTTGCAAAGAAATAATGTTTCCTAAAAAAGGGGAGAAATGGGTGAGGAATATGTGCTGGTTATGAACAAAATGGATGTCAATCCCCTTGGTATCTGTACCTGCACATATTCAGATGTGCTTTTTGAATTGCTATGTTTGATGATTTAATGCCATCTGTTCCTCAGGCAAGTTCTCTCCTAATAGTTTAAACACAGTTTTATTGGGGATTGCAAAAGTATTTTCTTCCATTTCCAAAACACTGAACACAAAGCTATTCTGAGTTTTGACCTTCAGCATTTTTAGGAATAGAGTAATGAAAATTTGGCCTAAGCTCTTGTCTTCAGCTATGAAACTTAGATACGTGGGGGAAAAAAAGACAGGCAGTGGTTCATGGAGAGGGCAAAAAGTAGAAACAGATTAGCTTTTTCTTGCAAGAAGAAATGTATTGCTATCCTGATTTTGCTGATTCTTTCCCTTTTTTGTTCGGCATTTCTCAAGAACAGGATGCAGAAAGGGTTCTATTATATGAGACTAGAATAGTGTAACAAAGCAGTAACATAGTTTAATTTTCCATGGGGAAGGCAAGCTTTTATCGAACTGTGTGGAGGAGAGTAGTAATGGACTAGATTTTCATTATTAATGTACTGCATGTCCCCAGTGAATTGCAACAGTGTGATGCTGTTGTTCTGTGAGCAGTGGCAATGAGTTGTATCGTCTTTCTTAGCAACAATTTTTCTTTCCAGTATGGAGGACTCCTTCTAGTCTGTAAAGCCTAGGAACAGCAAAATGCATTTTCTTCATCTCTGCATCGCTTTTGGAGCCAGCTCGTCTCCATGGCAACACATTAGCCTGAAAGAGATGTGGAGACTGGGGAGGAAAGGAATGAGTTAGAACCAGCCGGGCGGTGGTGTGTGTCCCCAACGTCAGCGCATCAGCCTTTTGATAGGAGGATTTTGTTAACACCCATCTAAGGCTCCTGTGCAGAGCTTCTTTATTAGAGGAGCTGCCAGGGCATCAGCTTCCTTTCTGCATCCTTTTTCTTTTTTTTTTCTTTTTTTTTTTTCTTCCAAATACACCCTCCACACCCCTCTTCTATTTTAGTTGCAGCCTCAGTGAAGATGTGCAGCTCATTTTCAGCTTCCCGTGAGCTACCGTGTGCCTTGGCATTTTGCAAAGGCAGGAAGGCATGGCTGCATTTCACTTGACCTTAGCAGCGAAGTGAAATCTCCTGTATGTCACTGAAGGATACTGACTATGCAGAAATTTATTGAAGCAGATTATTATGAACTGGACTGGTATTATGAAGAATGCACTGATGGTAAATATTTTTCCTAGTCTCTTGTTGCAGAATTCGGAGCTTTTAAGACCGGAGCATCATTATTCAATAGTTTGAAAAAGGAAATACCCAGAAAAAGGCAACACCCAGGTGCAGCAGAGATGCCTGCACCTCTTTTGCATCTCAGCATCTCTTGTGAGTGTGGTGCAAGAGACTCTGCTGTATAGCTTTTTCCTCTCTGAAGGGAGTGGCAGAGCAGCATATGCACTGTATGAGTGGTCTTTGGGCAGGGGAAAGAATATTCGAAAAGCTAACTGTATCTATAATAATTGAGCTGAATTTAAATATACTGATGGTAAGATTCATTATTGGTTTGAGTTTGAAATGTATATTTTTTCTGCATTACCAACATACTGTAATACATATATATTTGATGTGTTACTAGGCAGTACATGTTTTCTCTCTGGTTATTTGTCTGTAAAGGACATTAAAAAATGTAGATTCTTAAAAGTGAGCAGGTTGACTTTTTGAACTGGAAGAATTACAAACTCTGGCAAGCATTATCTTTTGTGCCTTTTGCAATTTTTATGTAATACTTGCTAGGGTGATTATTTCTGTATCAGGACACTGAATATTTTTATCAGGGTTCTGATAGAAGGCACACAAGAAAGGGTAAGGAATTGCTAAAACTGTATTTTCTGCAGCACGAAAAAATCAAGATGCCTTACCGATGGCACTCTCATCCCTTCATGTATCACACTGAAGCAAAATGCAGTCTTTGGGAATGCAGTAATTGTATATGGATTTTATTCTGCTTGAAGAGCTTAGCTTAAACAAGGCAAGTCCAAGATCACAGTGAAGCAAAACACAGAAAGTAGGAAGGAGCATAGGCCCAGGGGATGATGTACATATGTAATACACAAAGATATTGCAATGATAGCACTCTAACAATAACAATACCACAGGGAGCATGAAGTGTAAAGATAAGGGTGACAAAATTTAAATGTTTTTTTTGGTCTTTTGAGTGTCATGTGCCTCCATTTGTTTCTCGGTACTAGATTTCAGAACTGAAAGCATTTTCAGAAGCTTGTTACACGTGAGCTTCTCTTATGTTTAATTGATTATTCCTGTCCAGGTGTTCAAAGAGAGAGGTTCGTATTTTTTTGAGAGATCTGAGCACTTTAAGTTGGATAGAATCCATTATGTAACCTTTATCCTCTAGGTTTAACCCTAGTAAATACTGTAGCATCTGATTAATCTGCATGATATAACAGGCTGAGTTGGCCTGCTTTTAGAAGGTTAAGAAACAGACCAGTTGTACAGCCAGTAGAAGCTGTAGTTTTCCCCAGGTTAAGGCTCCCGCAGGTAGTATTTGGGGTTTTTTTGGTTTTTTTTCAATTGTTCATTTTTATGATCCTTTTTCTGTCTGGTCAAAGGGTCATTATGTGGACATGTGGTGTGGCTGAATGAGCTGAGGGCTGATCTGCTTGCCCATTTTGTCTTAAGGTGTGTGCTGCACTGGAGAAACTGTGGGAGTTGCACGGTAATGGAATAAGCAACAGGTGTTGGGCAAACATTTAAATACCTTGTGGGATGAGGGCCTCAGGTGCACAGCAGTGGTTGGTCTGAGTCTGGGCTTACAGGTTTTCCTGTCAGTGCTGAGCCCCTGCCCAGAATGCTTCTTCCATGAGCCGAGATCTGCAGAGAGTCAGCTGGAGTATGGGCTGGCTGTCTGCTTGGAGTACTTGGGAAGTTCTTCCCTAAGAGAAAGAAGGGTTTAATGTGTGATAGAGAAATATCTTTCCAGCAGGTAAGGCATAATCCTTTCTTGCATTTTTATTACTATTTTTAAATTAAAATATTAGTTTTTATATGATGAAGGGTAGTGACGTCAGTCCTGTCTCAGCCTCTCAGGTGAATGGCAGTCTCCTAGGGTTCATAAAATTTTATGGAGCTTAGCTTTCTTTTGCTTCTTTGAGTTCAGGTGTGTGAGAGAGAGGAGGATTTGTTAGATGCAGGCTTTGGCCTTGGATATTGGCGTGTTCATTTGGGTTTAAAATAGTGTTGGCATTTACCGTTGATGGAGAAAGGTATTCTAATCGTGGTAGGAGACAAAAGGCATTGCTATAGTAGCAAACAGAGTTTTTCCAAAAGCCTGGAGCAGGTGGCATATTAAAAGAGATGCCTGTCCTTTGATTGGTTTTTGGTTTTTCTGCCATGCATTTGTTGATACCAGAGTCATTTTCCTGAGATTCTTTTTACATTCAGTATAGTGAGATAGGCAGTTGCAGCTCAGCTGACCTGTTTTGAATATCTATTTTAAGACAAATTGAAGCACATTTAGAGAGCCAATTTCTCTGCTGTACATGGACTCTCCAGAGCTCAGACGGATGTGTGCAGCCAGTTATGAATCCCACCCAGTTCACCCTTCTTGATAAATACAATATAAGGAAAACAGTAGGTGGTACATTAAAACTAATAGGAATCCTCACAAGATAATATCCCGCAGAATTATTTTTCTGAAATAATTCATATTTCAGTGTGAAATTTTTCATACATTCTTTGTCAGAGCCTCTGGGACTCAGATTTCTCTTTAAAAGACATGACTTCATTTGATTTCCATTATTTAATAATTATTTTATCAGTATATTGTTTCTTGTTCTTCAAAGGAAAAAAATTTCTAAAATGATAACAGAATATAAAGTTTTAATTCTATTATTTAACTTTAAGGTAAAGACATGACTCACTGTTACCTCATATGTAATGAATTTCTGTAATGACTGACATAGTAATGATGTCTTCAACTTGCATTTGGTGGTGGTATTTTTTTAATACCTTGAAAAAGAAAAAATGGTCAAAATTTACAATTTATAAATCTTGACAAAGACTTTCTAGGGTTGTAATAATTAATTATTTTACATAAGGTTCTTTACAGAGTTTATTATTGGTAGGAATAGATGGAAATAGACAATAAACTGTCACACTCTATGTGAATCACCGGTGTTAACTAACATTACAAAAAATTGAAACTTCTATAAATAACTATTACACTGTGATTTTTAGATATATTTTATAATGTGAGTGACAGTTGTCACCTTACTTGGCATTAGCAAAGTATATTGAGTAGGTGGAATGGGGAAAGAGCTGGGCCTGTACTTGAGTAGGAAAGTAGCTATTTTCATAGCAGACTTGGACAGAACCAGTGATAAAGAGGAAAAGGTGAAACTTGTAGAGTCTTATCACAATAGTATAAAAGTTTAGGTTCATGTAAGTGGTTTTTAATAGAAAAAAATACATTCTTAAAAATCCCACACTCAACACAACTTGGGTGAAAAAATTAATACTAAATCCCCACAAACTGCTGAACAAGTAAACAAACAGATAAATATATACCAATAGAAATTTTTATGAGTATGCTTGTTCCCTGCCTCTCTCTTAGTGCATTGCACTATTTTTCTAATGAACAATGCTTTCTAGAGAAATCCATGCTGACTTTAGAGCCAATTACTTTTCTGGTGGTTTCTTTCATAACTTGTTTATTTCTACCTCAGCAGTTCATAACAATGCATGACTTCAATTGTCCGCAATTCCAGATGACTTTGTGAATGTGCGATTGGATCTTTCCTCCTCCTTTTGTTGGCCAGGAGTTTTTGCAATTTCTCATGGAGGAAATGGTGTCTTTCCCTTTTTTCTCCTGCCAGACCCATGGTGTGCCTGGTTTGTTACATGTGCTGAATCTTCTAACCACTTTTATGTTTGCCTGAGCCACTCCATCTTGTTCCAGTACCTCTTCCTGTATTTTCTTCCCACTCGTGTTGAAATGTTTTTCCCACCTGTTACGTTTGCAGTTACTGTTTAGAGCTTCTCTCCTCTGTTCTATTTTCCACTCCACTGATTATCAGAGAGCTCACTAATGTTCTTTTAAACAATAGTGGACAATGTTATTGCTTGTTCTGCTTGATCTCTTATGAGTGATTACTTACCGTTGCCTCACTTACGTTAGTGTGGTGACACATCATTTCCCTCATATATTGGCTCCTTTTGTGTCCATCCCTGTGGCCAGAGTAGGCTTGGTGTTACTCGGACTCTTAGTGGATACTCGCACTGTGTGTGCTATTGAAGTCTGTGAGAGTGTTATTAATACCTTTAGCATGCAGTCTCTGAAACAAGCCCTTGCTCTATAGGTGTTCAGATAAAATGAAGCTGATCCTAAAATGAAGGTTGATCTTGTTTTGCTCCCATGCCGTTTATCTCTGTACTTGATAAATATAGTTGAACCTTGCTTGTATTCAGATAATTGTTGATACAATTTTCCTATTTTTCTGCTTTTTGCACTGCCACTTTTCTCTTTACTCCTTCATTGATTCCCTGTTCTTTATCAAGTCACATAAGCCATATAAGGCAACATATATTGCAGCATAGAGATATTTTTTGTTTTCATTCTGCTCAACTGCTAAAATATCCACATAAGTGTTTTCCCACTTCATCCTATTTCTTTCCCTTTCTGCAAGAGTAACATGCTGTCCCTTTGGTTGAGTGACAGAAGATATTTTGTGTGGGATTTTGAAAGAGTGGGAAACATAAAACCAGTAAAAATTTGAACAAACTAACTTTGCTTGACTGTACATATTAACAGAAGGTGCACATTCAATAACCAGTTTATCTCCCTCCCTGAAGAGCCCACCCCAAAATACCCACATTTCTTCATCAGCAAGCATGCTTTTAAATCCAAGTGCTGCCATTTCATCTGCTGTTTTTAGACTTGTTTGCTTACAGAGACTCTCTTTGTTCCAGATGCAGCATTGTTAGTAATAGTTTATTGTGGAGAAGCTAGATATTTTTATTGATAAGGGAAATTTACAGTGATTTGAATGCATTGCAGTTCCTTGGAAATAATGAGTCAGGATATGAATGTTTGTTTGTATTGTGTCCAGCCTCACCCTTCTTCAAACTAGCTCCTGGTTTGTGGGTTTCCTGTTTCATGGCAAAGCTGCTGAATACACTCTGTACCTCAGTGCAGTTGTACTAGGAGTGTGCTTGGAGCGCTGCAATCCCCTTAACAAGCTTCCTGACTGGAGGTAGAGGTCTTCAGCTGCTAATTCAGGGTGGGGATTGCAGCAAGTACACCAAATTTACTTCCCAGTGGCAACCCATAAAAATGAATCTTTAGTCTCGTATACTCTTAAAGTCCCTGAGTATGTGTTTAGAGGAAATATTAAAAATCTCTTTTGAATCTTAACAGATTAGATTGTATATTTTCAGAATGGAATACAATGTGGCTTTAAAAAAAAAACATTTATCCATAGCTGCTTATTGTTTGGTGTTTGTTGGAAACCTGCCTAGTAATCTTTAGCAAGTAAATATTCCTGAACTGCTAAAGGGGTGTAATGCAGAATACATGAAAAATGAGTTGATAGTGTGAGGGTGGGGCATACATTCTTTCTCCACCCATTATAAATTTGCATCATCATTTATCGTATGCTGATATCAAAATAGGAATTGCAACACTTTCTCTCAGCTTTTGAATGTCAGAGTCCTCCTGTGTGGCAGGAGTTGATATTAGTCACAGTTCAGAAGCCAACTTGTGGGAACGTTCACTTACTCTCCTTATATTGTCATGTATTTTGGGCAGCAACATACCAGTGTGTCCTTCATAAACTAGATGGTTTGGTGTATTTGAAAGCTTGTCACGAGTATTAAAACTGCAGCATGTTTGGCAGGGGTGACTTTTCTATCCCTAAGCTAGAAAAAGGTGTTTCTTGCATTCTTTTAGTATCACTTACTGTTTTGGTTACTCTCTCAATTTCCATTTTCTAGCTAATACTGAAATGTGATAAATTGACACTGAAGAGCAAGTAGGTATTTAAGACCCTTACTGTCTGATTGTAAGTCTTTTTTTTATAGAGCTGATTCAAGGCACAGAAAAGCTCTAAGAAACTATAAGTAATTCTCTTTATTACTAAAATGACATCTTTTATTATAATGATTTGGGGAGAAAGGGACAGTACTATTTTTCCCCCCAACTGAGTTCTTAAGGTTATTGCTGCTGTTGAATATTGTGGTTAATTTTGGCAGTCAAAGATCAAGTTGCCTTGAGTTGCAAGATCTTTTTTTATTCAGAAATGAGTGTTTCTTTCTGCAGCAACCACTTACATGTATTTTGTATCCTCTGGCTATTATTGATATAAACTTTGTTGCATTGTTTGCATATAAATACAGGGAGTTTAAAATGTAGAACAGAACCATTCATCATTATTGTATAAAAGTAGTTGCTCTCCATCTCATGCTACCTCGTTCTTCCTTACCACTAAAGAAATGGTAATAGGAAAATTGTTCTTACATGACCCAAGCTGTTATGTTCTGCTGGCTTGTAATGTAATGTTTGTCTGTCTGTTCCTAGCAGTTGTGGCCCCTCAGAGGATGATGAGGTGCCTTTGCCTTGCAGTGCCCCTGCTTTGCCTGCAAATGCTTTGCCCTATCATGTGGATAGGAATGCTTTAGCAGCAAAGGGCGCCTGCTTACCGCTGTAAGTAAGGGAGGCAACCTGGCAAACATTAAGAGTATCTATGGCTACAAAAAGTTAAATAAGAAAGTTATCCTGCCCTATATGTGTAGTCAAGATAAGCAAACACAGCCTGTTAGAAACCAAAAGATATGAGCGCAGGAAATTTGTTTCTTGTTGAACAAAGAAGAGATGCGTGCACCCTTGAAAATTAAGCAAGGTGACATAGGTGGACTTGTGAGGTAACTCTTCTCCCACAGCAGACTGAAGAGAAAAATTACCGTGGAGAACACGGTATTTGACAGCTAATGTGATGTGTCATTTAAGTTTTTCGTGCCAATGTAATCTCCTTTTTGTAGAAGCAATAAAAAAACTCCTTTCCCCAGCCTAATTCTTCAGTCAGTGGTTTTAGCGTGTGGTGGATGCTGCAGTCAGACTGTACTGCACAATAGCCCTGGGTATCAAGATCTCTCTGCTGGGTGGGATTGGCTGTGTGTGAGCACAGGCTCAGGCTGTTCACAGCTCCGGTGAGGTCTTGCTGCATTGGGCAACTCGAGAAGTGATTTATGACTCTGTGACAGTGCACACCCTTCCCCAGGTGTGACAGACAGAGGCTGGGCCAGACTTCCGTGTTGAGACACTTGTGGGCAGCTACCACTTTGCTCATAAGAGCAGGGGCAGAAGAGAGAGAACCTTGTTGACATGAGACGTGTCAGGGAGGCTCTTTCAGCCCACTAACTTTGTCTGAAATATGTTGGTGGGACTTTTGAGCAAAAACTGGCTTTTGTCAGAGCTGGTCTGAGGAGCAACATAAACCTTCTAGTAATTATTAGACAGATGGTCTCTTCCCTCCTCCACCCCATCTGTACAACACAAAGCTATTGCACTAAGGACAAATACTCAGTCGCTCTGGAGTTCCCTGGCTGAGCATGTGAGTGAGGAAAGATGGTATCCTGCTTTGAGGAGACCTTGCTTTGCTCTCCCCAAAGATACAGCCTCAGAGGGAATGACTTCCCGTCGCCTGTGAGACTAAGGCATCATTTCGTGTCTATCTGGGACAACTGCAGCAATGTCAGTAAACGAAGAGGAAAGCTATGAATATGACTATGAAAAGGAAAATGAGAGGGAATGCACTTTTGACAGGCAGAGCCTTGATATCTTGGAAGAAGGTACTTTTTACCTTTTGTTTTTAATCTTTTATGGTAGTATCACGGGGCAACATATAAGTGATTTGAGTGATATTTGTGGATTGAACATACTAAATTTTGTGGTTTACATGTGTAGCCAGCACATATGGATGAAATATTAAATCTTAATTTATGTATACTTCTTTAAAGAAGAAATGTATGATCAACAGATGTAGGCTGGGCAATACCTATAATATAATGAAACAGGAATCGGGAAATTTTCTCTCTGGAATTGTAGTGCATTTTTTATATGCACACTGTGTGTGTCTTATGAAACTGTATATTTTAGGTTGTCAGTCCCAGCAGGTGCTTCTAGAACAGAGCAGCAATTTTGTGCTTATCCATGGATTTGAAAGCTCATAGACAGAAATAATCCAAGTATGGGGTCTTATGACTTAAATTTTCAATAAAAAAACAACCGAAAAAGGTGGTTGTACTTTCTGGAAATAATGGGCAACTGGCCTGTTCAGATGGAAATGGGAATGTATGTGCATTGAAAATCCTCCTGTTCACCTGCTCTATAGAGAGGGTGTCTATTCTAGGGCTGCTTTCAGCCAATCTCGCAACCTTTTTCAGGATTTCAGGTAGCAAAAGCTGAATGCACCATTCCTGTTTTATTTCATGTGCTGTAAATTTTGCTCTGAAACAGTAGTTTTATGGTAAAGCATTCTTACTTCCAAATAAGCTGTTGTAAAGCTGATTTAAGGATGCTTCGAAGGATTGTTAGCACAGAGAATGAGACATGCTGTGAATTTACATCCTTATTCATCTCATGGTTAACAGTTCCCTTGTCCAGAGTCTTGGTGAATGAACCATGCTCTTTGAATCCCATTGCATAGGATTTTCCTATAAAAACTCCCTCACAGTCAAATATCCCACTTGGTTTTTAGACTTGTGTGTCTGTGCAAAAAAGAGAGTTGCTAAGAAAATACTGGTAAAAAGAAAATTTAAGACTGGGGCTTAGGATGGAGAGGAAGCTTATCAAGAGAGACCAGCTGACATTTTTTTATATTTTATTCCTATTTTTTTAGCAATTAAATAATTGCTGAAGCGTACATCATGCTGTTCTTATTCTTTCTGCTGACTTTACCTTTCATCCAGATCTAACAGTGTGAAGCTGTTCTGATTTTGGGGGGGAGGGGAAAGCTGAGTTCTATCTGTGATAAATTTAGCCCTGTCTTTCCATAGTGCTTTCCTCTCAAAAGCTCAGTATGTGTTTGAAATGTCGTCTAAAGATGCCTTCTCTTCTCCACCTCTGCATTCATGTCACCTACACCCTCAGTGTAGCAGAGACACAGATACACAAAACCGATATATGATGGTGTTTCTATGTATCTCTGCACGTGGGAGTGCCTGCAAGGTGTAGTATTTCTGTAGGAGAATGGATGAGTCAACCCATTCTATAAGTAAAGCAGCTGGAGACACCAGCATGTAGCCTTTTCATGCTGAACAAAAGAAACATTTTAGCTATATCTTGCTGTAAATCTGGTACCAGAAATGGGAAATCAGAGGATATGCTTCACTTGAACCATTTATAGTTATTGAAAAGAGGAGGATAAAAATTGTGTAATTGAGATGCCTTAACTGTTTAGCCTATTCCATGTGCAGCATGTGTACTCACTTTTTGACTATTGTAGCCATTTTGATGTAATGAGGTTTTACTCTGTCTCGATTTAGATGCTGTAGTTTCCCTCAGTCCTGTTTCTGGAGCCTGTCACAGAACTAATGTAACGGCTGGCAGCATTACAGTCGGCTCTCTTGATGAGAGTGGAAGCCACCTTCATGAAGGTCTGGGCAGAACACTCCTAGAGTCACTGCATTGCTTCGGAATCGTAAAGTTACCTGACAGCATTATGTTTACTTTTCATTTGATAAGCTGGCCTTGGGGCTGACTGCAGTGAAACTTTGCTCAGAGCTATCTGTTGATAGTGTCTACTCAGTTTTTCTTCATAAAGGAACCTGAGCTGTGAAAGGACAACCTGTCAATTTTCCCTGATTAGTGATTCATTGGGTCAGCTGTTTCTGAAAGGGAGCTATGTGATTCCTGCTTTTGAGGCTGGGAGAGGAAAAGACTCTTAGCTACATAGGACCTATGATGGCAGCCATTTCCATTTACTAATGTAGTAGTTTAAAAGTCCTCTTTATCTAAAGTGCTTAGTAAATGCAGGCAAAGAATCTGTCTCAAGTTGAATTAAAAAGAAAAAAACTAAGTCTTGGGATCACTATTAAAATCTTCGGTCAGGCACCCCAGGGATCTGACTTTCAGAAAATGTAAAATACAATAGGATGGCGGCCATTCAAAGCTCTGGAATCTGTGAATGCTAAAGCAAGAAAGATGGAGAGGAGTCATTCTTGAAAGCTTTGGCATAACCATTCCCTCCTAAAGAGTTGGAATAGGACAAGATCACATATTTAAGAAAGGAAACAGCTGACAATGTAGGGCTTAAGGGTTTATAACTTAATTTTAGGATTTTTAAAGATGTACAGTCCAGATTGTGATTGAAATCTTTCACCCATTTATTAGTTACATTGACTGCCGTCCAGACATTTCTTGACAAGAAATGAATGGAAGAGAATGTCAAGACAGTAACTCAGTGGCTAGTAGTAAAAAATACTGCAAAATAAGTTTTGTCTTTCAAGAGAAGAGCTATGCTGTGCTGTATCTGTAAATGATGTATGCATTAAGGCAATTAAGAATTCTCTCCAGAGGCTTTTTCTTATTTTCTTAGTTTCACTTTGTGTCTGTATTTTCCAAGTTACCACATTTGATCTATGTTTATGCTAATAGAAGGAACAAGTGTCTGATGCTCTTTTTGAAATTTCTTTTAACTTGATTTTTCATTATCACAAGAAAATTTGATGCAGTTCATGTCCTACTTAGAGGAAGTACTTTGAAATTATTCCTTGCCGGAGGTTTCAGGCAGAGGCTTTAGAAAAGAAGTAACAGCGAAGTGGTTTGTTTTTTTTTGCAAACCTGAGGTTAAGTAATTACAAAGGTTTGTATGTGAAGCTCTAATATTGAATTTGCTAAGCTATTTGAATGCTCTATGAGAGAAACGGCAGTAAACAATCACTCCTTGAACCATAGTCTTCAACAGCAAGATAAAATCTCTTCTTCCAGAAGAATCAGTACCTGCAGTTTAGTATTAAAAGATTATTTTGCAAACTGTGCCATTGAAACTACAGTAAGCCAGGCTGTAACATCTGAAGAAGACAAAAACCAAATCTGTTGGATTGTCTTTTGAACTTCCTGAGTATGTATTGCTCACAACATTATGTTCTTCCAGACTCCTGCAGGAGCCTGCCCACAGTGTGACCTGACAGCTGAGAAGCAGCTGGCGCGCTGTGACTGCTCCTTATCCCTCCAGCCAGGGTCACGGGCACCTCTGACCTCCCCGTCTGCCTTCTGGAGGCACTGGCCTGCTCCGTGCTGGGGGATGCTGGGGGTACTCTGGGCTGTTTTGTTAGGATTTGGACTTCTAGCAAGCTATGACTTAAAAGCACATTCTTCAAGCTCAGATGACAGTAGTATCTTAAAATTTTTAAGCTCTTTAGATGGGCGTATTCTCTTAGGGCTGTCTCGAATGTGGCAGGCAGCAGCAGATCTGAAGACTTTGTCCCAGTTTAGCCAGGGCTGCCACAAACACCTCTGCATTGGAGGAGAAGCTACCATGTTTGGCTGTGGAAAATCAGTAACAACTGATTCAGGTATAATTTTCCTCAGTTTATTTGCAGGGTGAGATACCTAATATGGCAGAGTTTCAGAATTCCACATGTGCTTGGCTCAGGTTGATGTAGTGCTCACAGTAACCTGTGCCAGAGCATAACTATCAGTGGCTCTGGAACTGAAGCTGTAATTTTTAGCGGGTGCTTTATCCCTGGAGTGTAAATAGGGGTAGTGTCAAATAACCTTTGAGAAATAAATCCATTGAGAGCCGAGGAGTCCGAGTCCAGGGCCTTCGATGGCTAGCATTTGCCAAGTGGTAGCAGGGAGTATGGCTGCTCAGTCAGATTTGCCATGTGTGTTCTGTGTGGTTCCATGGGCACCATTTAGGATGCAATGCCCTTGCCGTTGTATCTTTGGTGTTTAGACAGAGCTGCGAGCAGAGGGGAGCGAGACAGAAGCTGTTTGTGAGGCAGGGCTTGTCATGACTGAGCAAGACTATAGCAGGCCTTGCCATAGTTAAAGGCTTTGGTCAGGGAACTGTTGTGAAAAAAAAGCTGTCTCGTCCCACCACCTTGCTAATAAGAAGCATGGGTGTTTAAATGGCAAGAGATCTGTGTTCCATGAACAGCATTCATTTCCCCTGATGGAGTTTCTGATTAAATATATTTTGGTAGTAGGGAAATACTCATGCACTAGGGCCTTCCCTGTTAGGCTATAATTATACAGGTCAATATTATCTGCCCCAAAAGTGAAACTTTACAGTAACATCCTAGCCCTTTTCCCAGTAGTTAGAAATAGATGTGAAGAGGAGCAGTGGGAGCTGGGCTTTCCTCTTCTTCAGCAGTTGCTGCTCTCATTTAGTTCTTTAGTTTATCCTTGGTTGGTGGGTCTCAGAAATGGAGAAAGAGAATGCATTGAGGAAGAATGCAGGGAGCAGGAGCTGAGGATACCTGTGACTGCTGGCTCCAGTGTCATTTTTTTCCTTTGTTCCACTTGAATCCTTTGTTTGGTGGGGGGTGGCTCACTGCAGAAGCTGCCAGTAGCAGTATTCCTATTCCCCATCCCTTCCATGGCCATCTCCTCTTCCTGAAAACATCCTTTACTCTAAGTCTTGTACTTGTTGAATAGGTGACTTTCCAGGAGCAATTCAGAAAGGTGGATGCATTCCTCCATCTCCCTGTGCATCTTCAGTTTGGGACTCAGTGCTCCATTAATGAGATGACAAGAAATAAATGCCGAGTACATCCTTTCAGCTGTACTTATGTTGGGAAACAAAGGAATGTCATTACCAGTAAATTTGCAAGCTTTGAGAAGGTATGAAGATGGTCCTAGGTACTTTAAGGCAAAGGAAATGTTTGATCTGTGTGTAGTGTTAGTCCATTTGTGTATTTGGCTTTAAAAAAAAAAACAAATATTTTGAACTGCAAGTGTGTCCCCAGTACCATGCATTTAGTGCTGTCATGAAAATAATGTGATGGGAGCTCTCTCTGTTCCTGTTTCCTTATTTGGATGTCTGACATTAGCTTCAAAGCACTTATTAAAATACGTGGGGTTTTTAAATTATTCTTTCTTTCTGTATTGTCTATTAGCTTCTCCATAAGCTGAGAAACGCAAAGTGTATTTGATTTGGCTGTTTGCATGCATCTGTGCACTTAGACACAGTGCTCCCTATCACCCTCAAGCAAAAACCTACTCATGTGTGAGTGAGGAAAAAGAGGTCAGTAATTTGGCACTGTAGGTTTTGCATTACAAGGCACTGTCCTTCATTTGCTCTTGTTTTATCTTTACAGCAGCGTTACCAGGCTCTCATACTCATCAGAAACTCCAGCAGGCTAGAAACCTACTATGCAGGATCCATTAGATATGTGGTGTGTGGAGGGTATTTTTCCTCTGCATACATCTCTGATCACACCTCTAAATGGTTTTTCAAAATAGTGGGTGTTTTTCACTAGTAGATTTTTTGATCGCTAAAGAAATAAAAACTCCTGTACTAGGAATTGGCCAAATGTTATCTTGTAGTGTTTGGAGGGTGAATAACTAAATATTTAGACACTTCTAAGGTTTGGGGTTTTTTTAAATGATGCTTCTGAATTTCACTCTCACCCATACTTTTCACCTTCTCCTAGCAAGCTTTGATTTCTGAGTCATGGAAAGCGACACCTCTTTGCAAGTTTGCCCTCCTTCCAAAAGAAAATCCTTCATCTTAGTTAGTACCTCTGTGTTTCTACAGTATTGTATGTAGTAGTAGTGGTATGGGTAGAAGTTGACTGAAGAATTTTATTATCTGCAGTCTACTGAAGTTTATTTCCACTTGGAGAATGAAGATGCATAAAGGAACATTTCTTCTTTGAAACCCTTTCACATTGCAGAGTAGTGTGTGAAGATCTCTGTTTTGACAATCACCAACAGAACTTTGATAGAAATTTTGAGATATAAAAGCTGTTGTGATAATGTCTGTGGTATTGCCTCTCCAGGTTAAAGTTTAAATGGCAGGTTCTGAAGGAATAACCCAGGGAGTATCCACAAAAATCAACCTTTATCACTCTCCCTGAGTGACTCTATTCTGTCTGTGGGAACACCATCCTTTTATGAGCCTGGCTATTAGGAAGGTTATACATTTACCTGAAGTAGGATGGTGTGAGGTTGCCATAGTCCTATTCAGTGGTGATTGTTAGTGCTAGGTACAAAGTTGAAATGAGCTAATGACAATGTCAAACATTACTTTATAATAGTGATGGAATGTTGTAACCAAGAGAACTATTTAGTGTGCAGTTGTATTGGAAACCTGCTGGCGTCAGGGTTTCTGATAGATGTTTTATGGCATGACTTATGAACTTACTATATTTAAAACAAAATTGAGTTTATGGTGATGTCAATTTGTGTGTGTGTATATGAGTAGTCTTCTGAACATTACACCTTCTGTCTTTATGTGAGGTTTCTATGGAAAACTTCTGTTTAACCAATTTTTTTAATTCTAGCTGATGCTCTCAGTGAGTTACTGCATTTTTTTCTGTGGAATCCTGATTAGTCTGCTTTTGAGTGATATAGTTTGTAGTTTACAGATGTACTGTATTTTTACTTCTGCAGTGGTAGAGTTAATCTTTCTGTTGGTATGTCATGTTTGTCAGGTTATTACTTGGAAGCACAAACCTTTTACACTTTCAGACTTATTATTTGGATAAATGCAATTATATTTTGAATACTTTAGTATAGCATTCTTTGGAGTTCACTGGCACTGTTCAGGTCAATAAATATTGCAAATGTTTTTAGGATGGGATCCACGAAAGTAGAATTAGAGAAACAGAAAAATAAATGAAGAAGTTGAATTTTTTGCCATAATTTAAGCTATCTTCTGGTGTTTAGATAGGGAAAAATATCCTCCAACATTTTAATATATATTAAAGTACTATTGCATTTGATGTATTATCAATGTGCCTTAGTGGTGATCAGCTGTATATTTATATATATGCAGATTGTATATTTATGATATAAATAAGGTATTGTTATTTCCTTAGTGTGACAAACTGTCTCCTGCTACTGTTACTCTACAGTTCTGCTTTTTTTCCCTCCTCACTATTTAAATCCTATTAGGCCTGATCTGTCTCTGCCCCCGCCTTAGTGTGTGCTAGAACAACATTAGCTTATCTGCCAGACGGAGCCTTAACTGACATTGCCAAGGGTAAATCCCCTGAAGAGCAGTTCAGGCTACAGCAGCCTGATCACTCACAGTCCATGTGATCTACTGAATTTCATTAACAGTCCTTTTTTCCAGAGTCACAGGGTTTGAGAAAAAGGTGTAGTTGAAAATACAAAGAATAGAAGGGTAGAACAGAAAGTGCTGTTGTTTCCTGTGATTGTTGGTGAATTTTTAGAAAATGTGTTGACTTCTAGATAAGTCAGTGTAGCTTCTTAAAGGATTACCTATGGTGGTAGATTGAACTTCTGCATACTTTCTTCAGTCTGACAAAATTCCTGGTTCCACCTTAGTGATTAATCATCTCAACCAGTCTAAGTAAATACTTGTTATGATTGATTCTGTGGTCACTGTGGTGTGGCCTGGGTATTACAAGAGCCATTCCTTATTTTGCATGCATTTTGTATTTCCTTTGCTGTCTTGTGCCATAAACACCAGTTATTATCAGCTTAATATGACATAGTGTTTTTCTGATGAACAGTGTCCCTAACAGTATTGGAGTTGCTTATTCATGGAGTAATGCTGCTGCGTGTCATACAATGAGTAGGTGACGTGATGGAATCCTAATTATGTATCTAAGAACATCTATTTTGACTTTCTGATTTTTATTTTTATAAACTCAAGACATTCATCTTCAGAGAAGAAAGTTTTAATATTTTAAGTTTGTTCTGCTGCTGACAAAGGCAAGTGCTCATTACAAGAGGAGTGTTTGTATTCTCAGTATAACATGATGTGGATTTTTTTTTTTTTTTGAGGGCAGGTTTGAGAGGGGGGTGAGTTTTGTTTGTTGTTTTGTTTCTTTTGAGTTTTTGCTCTTGATGGGCTTACCCAAAGGTTAACATAAGTAATGTTTAAGATGAAACCTTATGCACAGCTAAACTTAGAAAGATATTTATTGCAAAGGATGGGCTTCAGTGATCCTTGTGGGTGTCTTCCAGCTCAGAATATTCTGTGATCCTTCCCCAATAGTACTGCCTCTCTGATTAATGTTTTGCTTTATATCTTCACAGTTTTATGTGCTGAAAGAGTGGGCCAGATGACTAAAACATACAATGACATAGATGCTGTAACACGTCTTCTTGAAGAGGCAAGTATTACATCTGTTTAAGGACTCGTTCACAGTATGACAGAGTCATACTGAGATTATATGGTACCTCTACTAAATATTGTTGCTAGATTGTTCTCCAGTAGAGAGGAATAAGGGCTCTAAGTGTATGTACACTTTATCTCATTGGTAAAGTAAATATCCTTTCTAAGTAAAGATCGTTTGTTTACCTCAGTCAAATGGATTAATTACTTCTGGTTATTTTTCACTTGAGGCCATGTAACTTGTTCTTGGCCAAATGTTTGCCCTAATGAATGAGGAGGAGGAATCATCTTAAAATGACACATTTTTACAGTACATGTAAAACAAAGAATATTGTTATTGATGGATATATTCTCTTCAGAAAATAAAAAAAAAGCTCACAGGCTTGTATTCATAATTACTATCTCAGATAATTTCTTTCCAGAAAAGCACATAGGAACAAAATTAGAAAATATGTAGTACTTCATTTGTCTCCTATTCTTCTCTTCCTTATGTTTCGTTGATTTGGTTGTTGTTTGTGGGTTTTTTAATACCATTATTATGAAAATTGGTGTTCCTGTAACCCTTAGCACTCAAGAAATGTCAAAAAGCAACTGTCACGGTACAATGCTTATGTTCAATAAATATCATGACACATTTTTTGACTAAAATTAGCAGTTTTTCTGCAGTAAACCTGAGCAATGATTTTCCAAAGAATGCCTATGAGTAATTCTTTAGGTGAAAACTGTTACAATTGTATTAGTTCATGGCTGACTGCAATTTAATCCTTTATACTCAATTGCTTGCTTATTGCAATAGTAGTGTTAAAAGTGGGGTCTTTCCAGGCAATTCAGTGGTCTCTTATTCCTCTGATTCTGCAAGGAAACAAGCATGGAATGAATGCTCACATCTCCCACCTGTTCTTGATACCCCTTAATGCAGTACAGTCTTACATTTTGTGCTTTGAGCCAAACCCATTCAACACCTCTGTATGAAATACTTGTTAAAACTGATGCTTTATCCAGAAGACTTCCCCTGGAATAATTCATCAACTTGTAGTTGTTTGACTGAGATTTACTGCATTTGTTCTATGGCTCCTTCTAGTAATGATGACAGCATTCCCCTTAGTCCCTGTAGACAAATATTTCTAGATCCAGGCATCACACCCACAGGAGCAATGCTTGAAGGACTTGCTGAGCTAGTGTTTTAAAGGTTCTTGTGTACTTTTCTATCTGGATGTTGGCAAGAGAAAAATAAGAGACTGTATGATATGTCAAACTTTAGTAAAGCAAATGTGTGCCTTTTTGTTTTATTTGGCCATCATTTCTGATGCAATTACTCTGTTCATAGGGATAGGTGCATTTACAGCACCTTTCTCTGTTCTCCAGATGATGGTTATCATAAAAGCTTGTGTCTATTTGCAGAATTTAACTCCTTCTGTTGCTTTTGCATATACAAGTGAGAGAAAAACCAAAAGCTACCCCTTGTCTGTCCTTCATGTTTGCAAATTTCAGGTGCTTGCATTACAAAGTTGATAGAGTGAAAGGTGCATTTGGGAAGATAGGAAAGAGAAGATCTTGAAACAGCATGTGGGCAGATATTTCAGAAATCTGTGCCTGTTGGCCTGAAACTAAGGAAAGGGAGTGGCACCGGGCCTGCCTGGGTATGTAGGAAGAATAGGAGCAGATTTCTTCATGAATCCACTTTCTCATCTTTTTCTAATAATAGTGTAAATGTGTCCTGCCTCTCAGTATTATTTTTTGACACATTGATGTAATAAATTGTTCCCTTCTCATTGTGTGAGTGAGGCCTGTCCCCAAACTGAGGTGTAGAGCTGAATTGCTAAAAATTGCATAGGAAGTTTGGGGAGGTTATTTGAACAGCCTGGACATGCACTTATATTCCTCAAATTGGAAGTTTAAAAACATTTCTGGTAGATGTCTCCTCCTCTGTAGAGTCAAAAATGCAGCAATATATTTTTTCCAGTCAGTATTTATGATATGAGCCAAATTAGTGAACAATAAGTTGGCTTAAAATATAAACCAAATGTATTTTGGATAACTTCGTGGGACCTATTGTTCTGAAAGATTGTACATAAGATTACATAAAGATGTTATGGCTAGATAATGCCAGTAGCTTTCAATGCAAATATAAGTCTGACCTTCAGAAAACATTTAGAAAATGCTATTTGCAGATACAGCAGTGATCAATACCCTCTCTTTTTATTTACTGGTTATTATATAACTTTTTGTTTTTCCATTAGCCTCTTGATTCAAATCATTGACTTCAAATCCATGTGAACAGTAGCTGTAGGTTTTGTAGGCTTTGTCACTAATGTATGCATGGCATGAGGTAGCATTTAGTCATAAAATCTGGATGGTAGTTCGGAGCAGTAAAGTAGCCCCAAACAGGATTTTCAGTGACAGGGAGAAAATTTGTCCTCAAATGGTGTTGAACTAAGGGTACATTAGGAAGTTAACTACAGCACCATTTTACCACTATTTTAAAAATCTAGTAGTTAAATAAGAAAATTATGAACAGAAATGCTTAATGAACAGCGCAAAGTTCTATGAAGTTTATCATCCTCTCGCAGGCAGATTACATTCCCATGTATCAGCTTCTTCAAGGCTGAGACATCCATATGTACATGTCATCAACAGGATAAGCTTCTAGTTTTTATTGGTGCCTGTGGTGAACTGTCAAGACAGGTGATTTCCAGAGGAGAGGGAAGCAGAGGCCAAGCATGACATGAGAGTAACCACTTAATGTATATTGGGATCTACAGATCTGCAGAAAGGAAGGAGTTAGGATTTGTTTTTATACAAAAGCACAAAAAGTGCTAAAATGGCAGCACTTCTAAGACAGTATGGTTGGCATACACAAAAATAGGAGCTGAATATTCATTTTGGTGGAACTGGCTTCTACTCCTGCCTAGCTTATTGCCTTTTATTTGTAGGTGGAGCAAGTGGAAACTGAAAAATACTTTAAGAGAGGGTCAGTCTTTTCTGAGTAATACTGTTGTAACACGTGCAAGAGTAAAAAAGGAAAATTAGCAAAAAACCCCAAACAAATAAACCCTCACAGAAAGAAGCATCTTTTTATTACTGAGGTGCTTGTTCCTTCCCTTCCATGGCAGTAATACCCTCCCTCTTATCCTTTCGTGATTAAAAAAAAAAAAAAGGAAAAAAGTTGAAATTGGCTTTCTATTCTTATTGTTTCACAGAAAGAACGGGACTTAGAATTAGCTGCTAGGATTGGCCAGTCGCTGTTAAAGAAGAATAAATCACTCACAGAAAGAAATGATTTCCTGGAAGAGCAAGTAGAACACATCAGAGAAGAGGTAAGATTTTTAGGCCTGAATGCTGTGTATGCAATGATGGGGGGAATTTTCTTCTAGCTTCACCTCGTCCATACATTTGGCTTTGGGCAACCTGCTCCTGTATCTGACCACTCTCACTGCTAAAAATTTCTCCCTTATATCTAGTCTAAATCTGCTCTGCTTTGGTTTAAAACCATTACCTCTTGTCCTATCACAACAGACCCTGCTAAGAAATCTGTCCCTGTCTTCCTTATAAACCCCCTCAAAGTACTGAAAGGCTGCAGTGAGGTCTCCCTAGAGCGTTACCTTCCCCATGCTGAACAACCGCAGTGCTCTCAGCCTTCCCTTATAGGAGAAGGAATATTTTTCTGGCCCTCCTCTAGACCTGCTTGAACAGGTCCATGTCTGTCTTGTCCTGAGGACTTCAGAGCTGGATGCTCACGAGAGTGCAGTAGAGGAGAAGAATCACCTCCCTCAACCTGTTGGCCACGCTTCTTTTGATGCAGCCCAGAGTTTGGTTGGCTTTCTGGGCTGGGAGTGCACACATTGGTGTGATCAATAAAACACACCAGAAAGCATATGTCATTTCAAGTAGCACCTATGCTATTTAAAAGACCTCTTTAAGTACAATTGTCAGTACAATTAATAACTTAATAACTGAGCTAATAACTGAGCTAGGAGCAAATGTTGTTTCTCTTATTCTCATAGAGGGACCTTGCTTTTTGAATCTCATCCATATATGGTTTTGAGCAAGACAGAGAGCAGGAGAATAATGAACTGCAGTAGATTATAAACTTTAAAAATGGGTCATAATTAACACTGCTCAGGGGGTTGAGATGTTGCATTATAGCCCTGAGATGGGCTGGAGGAGGATAAAGTGCAGATGGAATGATTGCTGATGTGTGATACATGGTGGTGGAGCACAAACAATGAAATAATATCCTTTGATGTGGCCTACCCTTTTTGGCATGGAAAACTAGCTCTCTTCAGTCCCAAAGGAGTGCCGTTGCTTGCTGCCCAAGCCCCATCATCAGGCAGACCGATTTATTTGTGTATTGGTCAATATGACATGTAGTAGGTATGTGCAAGGTGACTGAGCAGGACTGTGCATTCATATCATCCATCAAGAGTGGAAAATTTGATTGAGGAAGGTGGAGGACAGAGACAAGCTGCCTCTGTCCATGTCTGTTTCTGTTTGGTGGGACTGAGGAGCAGCATTAGGAAAAGTGCCACCAGAAATAAGCCTCTTGCCAGGTGGCTTGGTATGTTGGGCCATATGTTCTGTCAACACCCCTCTTTCACACTGTTATTTTGACTCCTTCAGAAACTGATGCTTTTGAGGCAGAGCTCATCAGACTTTAAAGTCATGACACTTCTGTGTATTGAAAATCTGTCTTTAGTAGGTTGCAGATTTTCTATTAAAACTGAATTTTGAATATTTGAACAGAACAGTAACTAAGCTGTCTTTAAGGGCAAGAGATAAAAGAAAAGAATTTTTTTGGTACTTGTAAAATTCTGTAAAAATTGCCTGAAACTGGTTTGTCTGGCAGATA
>VZTN01000930.1:91721-105646 GCA_013400515.1 Erpornis zantholeuca
TTTCTAGTCTGTGGTGTAAAATTAAGGTTTTATTGGTATATGTCTCATGGCATGAATAATTTACCTTTATATCTCTTCAGGCTTTGTCATGACAAAACCTTCTGTCCATCCCATTAAGCAGGCTGAGGTTTTCCTTTGTGCTGGTAACGTGCCATATTGACAGAGACAAGTCAAAGTAATAAAGACTTGTTCAAAATGCAATCGTGGGTTTGTCTTTTGAGTTTGTGTTCTTAGGTGCTGCTTAGTTTAAGAAGGGGCTGTGACCATGTTCAGTAAAAACTGATGTAGCTGAGATTTTTGCTGTAGTGCCTTAGAGAACAAAGGGTGAATGGACTGAAGACAGCACTGTAGTGTGTGCACAGACACTTCAGTCTCAGCTTACTGTTTCAGTATTATATTCTAGAAGCATAAGCATTATACTGAGGAAACTTTCTTAATTGTAAAGTAGTTTGGCTACAGAGATGGGTGTCTGCCTGTTCAGCAGCAGAGTGTAGTTCCCAGGTACAGTGTGTCTATCTGCTCTTCAGTAAGAATGCTGCAGCTCTATGTTCCTTTTCTCTGGGATGGTGCTGCCTACAATTTAATACTGTCTCCTTTGAAATTAGAGCTCAGTATCAAAGAAATGTAAACCCTAAATCTGCACAATGCGAATTGTATTTGGAACACAGTAGCTCACTAGGTTTTAACTTCTCCTAATCTTTGTAAATTTCCCAGTTTCTGCTTATTTTTCCTCTACATATTTTGTCCTATGTTTCTGAGGCTAAAATGGCAGCACTTCCAAGACAGTGTCAGTCCTCAAATAACACGACCTCAAACCTGTGTCACCTTCTGGGTAATAAAGCCCTCTAGACCTGTTATTCGAGTTCCAGGTCACCTGTCAGAGTTTGTGTTTTGATGACACCAGGTTTCAAAGTCCAGGTTTGATTTTGTCCTGTGTAAAGTGAGAGGAAAGGAAAAAGCTGAATCATAATCTGGAATGGTGGCTTAAAAAGGGAACATTGCTTTTAGTCTATTAGGAGTAGAAAGTAATGTTGGAAGGACAGAAATGTTCTTTGACTTGGTACTTGTGTAAGTGTAAAAAGGTGTCTTCCTTTTGAGTAATTCCACCCTGTTAAGCACTTAGTTGCTGTCCGTCAGGAAAACAAAACACTTGAAACACTTGTTCAAGATTCAGTAAGGATTGATCCTGTGAGTTAGATCCCAAGTCTTTAAACTGTTATTCTCTGTTTGAGGATACTTTTATCTTCTACTTAAATTATTTTTAAGATAGGTGCAGCTATTTCATAAGGTAGTTCTGAAGCTGAGTGAAGCTCTTAGGCCAGCAGAGGGAATTAAAAGCCTGAAGATAGGAGCTATCACCATGCTTGGTTCCTGGGGTGTTGTGGGCCTTCTCCGTTGCACAGCAAGGGCTCAGTCTCTATTGCTTGGTATCAATACCAAGATTGTGCAACAATGATGTGGCAGTGTTTGCTCTGGAGGGCACATATTGCAGTGGCTTGTGAAAGTGTAGAGCAGGCTATTTCTGTTCATTAAACAAGTCCTGTGTTTTGCAGTATGGAAATGTTTTCTGGATCTGTCTGGGATGCAGATAATATGCCTCACCAGCCTACCTGGTGCTGTGCTTTGGATTTGCAACTAAATCAGTGTTGATAACAAACAGTGTTTTGGCTATTGCTGAGCAGAACTTGCACAGCGTTCAGTCTCTTTTTCCCTCCTGCCCCTCCCCACCTTTTTTTTTCCTCTGTACTCTGTCCACCATCTGCACAAAATGCTGGGAGGGTGCAGAGCTCTGGTAGCTGACCCAAACTGACCAAAGGGATGTTTTATACCATATGTTGTTGTGTTCAACAATAGACTGTCAAGAAAAGGAGGAAGAATCTGGAACATTCATGGTTTTGGTGTTTGTTTTTACAAGTGACAGTTCTCTGCCGAGGTTCCACTTTCTAGAAAGTGGCTGAACATCCACCTGCTGATAGAAAATAGTGAATAAATTCCTTATGTTCCTTTGCTTGCATGGGAAACTTTGCTTCACTGATTAAACTGTCTCAGCCCAGGTTTTCCTTGCTCTTGAGCTTCTGAGTCTCTCCTTAATCCTATGGGGGTTGTGACGTAGACTCTGTGCTCCACTGATGGGTGCTTAGGTGCTGACCAAAGTTAACACACCACAAAATGCTGCATCAAAGAGGGGTGTTACTGGAAGTTACTGTAGTGAGTGTTTCACAGTTTCACAGCATGATTGAGATTGAGAGTAGTATCTGGAGGTCATCCTGTTCAAACCCTCTTCTCAAGCAGGGCCTCCTACAGTCCATTGCCAGGGACCATGTCCAGACAGTGTTTGACTATCTCCAAGGATGGAGACCCCACAACCTCTCTGGGCAAGTTGTGCCAGTGCTCAGTCACCCTCACAATTAAAAAGTAGCACACGATGTTTAGGAGGAACCATCCATGTTTCAGTTTGTGCCTGTTGTTTCAGGTCCTGTTCCATTAAAAGGTCAACATTTTTGACTGTTCATCCTCTTTTGGAGGATTGGAATGCTCGGAAAAGGCAGTAAAAATAGTATCCTCAGTCTTTTTAATTCATAGGAAAAAACCGGTAGCTAGAGCTGGAGATGATCTAGTGTCCACCCACAGACAGTATCTGAATCCTCACTATAAAGAGGATGAGTTACAATGTGCTGAAAGGAAGTAAATTGTTATTTTTGGTTCACCATTTTACCTCTTTCTGAAATGAAGAAAGCAAGCCTCCAAATATTAATGCACAGATTTTGTTTAATAGTTTTCTAAAGTGTGGTTGGATGGGGATTTTTTTTCCCCTTGCTGTTTAGAATCCGTATCTCAGCGGACTTGGTGCCTTAGCACTTCTCATTATGCAGAATAGACTTAGTTAAGTAAATGACCTTGTTTGATTCAAATTCTGCACAATTCAAGTACTTTTTTGGATTGTGTCTCCTTTTTCTGTTCAATGAAAATGGAGTTCAAATCTATGTCATTGATATTCTCTGTTTTTTTCCTAATAATGACTACAAAGAAAAGTACGCTTACAATATGTAAAGCAGAAGTTTGTACTGTGCATTTTTCACATGAAAAAGTGCAAACTGAGGCCCAAGTCTTGCAGTGCAAGTGGAAGGGAATGGATATGCTTGATCAGTTATGCTGTCTATAGTGCAAGGCAAATGAAAATTAATCTCTTGCTACTGGCATCTTAAATCACAGCTGTGAAGTGGTGTACTTGCTACTGTCTAACTGGGCTTTTAACCCTTTTCTTGGAGAATAGCAATATAAAATAACAAAGATTATGTTTGTGGCGCTCATAGTTACAGGGAATCTTAATCACCCTGTTTTGATGTTTTGTTCATTTTTGATGTATGTGTGTACCAAAAAAATCCGGAAACTGACGGCCACCTCCGCTGTTAGAACAGCCTCAGAACAGCAGGCTCCCACTGTGTGGTGGTGTTCTGTAGCTCAACAGGCACTTGAGTCGCAATTGTAACCTTACTACACAAGCATTTCAGTAATTTTATGTAAAGTCTTTTGGAGAGGAAGAAATGTCTGCATCTGAGGCCTGCATGGTGTGCATTCAAGTCCGAAGGTGACAGTCATCACACAAAATGGATAAAAGCAATGTTTGTCTTGATTGTGCCACATTATTTCTTGCAGTATCATTGCAATATATCCATTACTGTGCATGGGAATCTAGACTAATGCAACAGTGAATCAGGATTGCTCATCTTAAGTGAGGTGAAAAAGAAACAAGTCCAATAGCAATGTAATTGAATTTTTGAACTTGTAAAAAAACATTTAGTGGCTAATTTAAAAGGTGTGCTTTTCCTTTCTAAGAAAGAAATTAAGTGGTTCTGGTCTTTTTCAGTCTTGGACTCTTGATTTAATGTGAAGATGATGCCTGCAGGGTGAATAACGAGCTAATTTGTGGTGGGTTTGCTTAAGAATGTGTCTGGAAGATCAGCTTACTGATCTGTGAGCTCTGTGTGCAGGTTTCTCAGTTGCGGCATGAGCTGTCCATGAAAGATGAACTGCTCCAGTTCTACACCAGTGCTGCCGAAGAAAGCGAACCAGAGTCTGTCTGTTCCACCCCGTAAGTTAATCAATCTACAACATTGAGCTGTCATCTGTTGGATGATTTAATAGCTTTGAAAAGTGGTAAAATTACCCCTGTATTGGCTGGAACTATAAATGGGACTCAGAACTTGGTGCAAGGCTCCAGCTGGAAGGATTTGCACTGAGCCAGCTGGCTATCCAGGTGCCAACAAGAGCCAGGAGGGGAGAGTACATAGGGAGGCTGCTGACACAGTGCTGCAGTTTTCAGAGCAACTGGGTCACTGTTGTGGTGGGGCAGCAGTGGGTCCCACTCACAGCAGCCCAGTACATTTGCATGCTGTGCTACATGAGTGACCTTTGTGCTTCAAGGACCTGAAGGCACTATGGAAAAATTCCAGGCTAAGGGAAGGAAATAAAGCATGGCTTACAGTGTGGGTTCCAGGCGATTAGCTAGCTGAACAGCATTGCAGGCTCTGAGGGGCTGTCTGCCCTTGCAGAGTTATTGCTGCATTCTGATGAAGCATGTGCAGCATTAATCAGGAGCTATTGGATTTCTCCCTGTAGTAATGTGGTTTCTTTTCTCACAGCCTTGGCTGAATAACTTTTCAATAGGAAATGTGTGGAATAATAAATAAAATTTTTAAATGTTCTCTCTTGAAATACACTGCAAATTTGTTGCTGCCCAAAAGTATTGGCAGGAATAAGGTGTATTTCATGTTTGCTTGTGAGGCCTTGTTCAGTCTGTGCATCTGTGGGATTGGCCGTTATACATGTAAAAATGAATTAAAATTGTTGTTTTTTTCTACAAGGCTGAAGAGAAATGAATCTTCTTCCTCCGTCCAGAACTACTTTCATTTGGACTCTCTTCAAAAGAAGCTCAAGGACCTTGAAGAGGAAAATGTTGTGCTTAGATCTGAGGTGAAATTACTCCCTTTGTTTTGCTTACTATAGTTGTTCATCTAAATGCCAGAACACAAGTACTGAGAACCTTGTTTTAAAAGTTGAGAATCTAAGAGTGTAATTCCACATGTAATACAGATCTTTCTATAGTTGTTTAATCACCATCCTTTCTCTGTCTAAATGAAGGAAAGGCTGAAATGGGGAAGCTACATAGAATCACAGAATTGTTTAGGTTGGAAAAGACCTCTAAAGTTATTGAGGCTGACCTTTGACCGATCAATACCTTATCAGCTGGACAAGAGCACTGAGTGCCATTCCAGTCCTTTCTTGAATACCTCCAGGAACGGAGACTCCACCACCTCCCTGGGCAGCCCATTCCAATGTCCAATAACCCTTTCTGTGAAGAAATTCTTCCCAAATGAAGCTATGTGCAAAGCAATTTTTGCGCAGTAGGAATGTGCAGAAGCATGGGCAGATTTTGGAGTCCAGGATTGCACTTTGAAACAGGTTTTAAAGGGCTGAGCTGGCAGATATGTGTGACTTGAGCTGCAGATCTGAATCTGGCATGGTCTCTCTAATACAAATTCAGTGTTTGTCAAAATAATAATTGCTAGCCTTAATTTGCATTACATTTCTTCATTTTGTGCTTCAAGTCAGACAGTTAATATTTTAAATTGAATGTGTTTTTCTTCTCTTTTATTTCTGATAACATTCTGTTTGTTTCACAGATGACACAGTTTTTGAAAGTTTAATAATTGAATATGAAGTGAATAATTTTATTTGTTTAATCCAGTTTTTAAACCTTGGGAGCATGCTACCACTTTGCCAACATGTAGCAAAGTATAACAGAAGAGATACTTTTGGTTTAAGAATGAATGTATGAAAACAGTGTTATTACCATTTTCCACTGCAAATGCAGGGCCCCTTGTAAATAGGCAGTGCCACAGCTCTGCACAAGACACCAGGTAATGGAGACTGCTGTGTACTCTTAACTGAGAAGTTGCACAAGGAAGATAAGCAGTAGATGGTCTGAGAATAATGAAGGTGGGGTTAGAACAGAGTGAGCCACTGGATCAGGAGGAGCTGGTAAGAAACCCTGTGCAGCACTGCCTTCCCATCCAGGGAGGTGCAGTCTGTGCCAGCAAGGCACAGGATGAATCCAAATCTGAAACCTGGGAGCTGTGCAATTCTCTACAGATGCAGTCTGTGGGTGTCTGTGCATGCCCCCAGCATTGGGAATGGATTACAGACCCACTGAGGTGGTGCCAGACAGAACCAGCTGGCTGCAGCCATGCTGCTCTTGGCACTCCCAGGGTATGAGTGGAAAAGACAAAGCAGGGAAGGAGGTAGCACTAAGGTTTTTAGTGGGATCTATGTTTACAATGCCAGAACTTTTCAAATAGTATCAAATAGCATGTTTTTTAAATACTTGAATGTTTAATTCAGTTATTTAAACCAAGCGTTTATGTAGTTTGCTATGATATGTAGCTTTGCTCAGGTGACTGATCAAGCTCTGCATGCTAATCTTTTGTATGTCCAAGCGTTTTTACTTTTAGTGCAAAATACACAAGTGACATCTAGTGGGGATGTGGTGATAATGATGCAAGTTTCTCCATACAGTAATGTCTGCTGAATGTTCACCTGGCCTCTTTTTCCAGAACATGTGGGAGGGCAGGCAAGAACTATTTTCTCACTGTCTTCCTGAAGGAGTGATTAGAATAGCTTGTCTTTCTGAAGCAGATGGAAGTGCAACAACAGACTGGCAAAGAACAAATGTGCTAATGTAGCATATTTGATGTGGATTTCTTGAACAGGCCTGTCAGCTGAAGACTGAAACAATTACTTATGAAGAGAAAGAACAACAACTTGTCAATGACTGTGTTAAAGAGCTAAGTATGTCCCTACTTCTTTACACTTCCTTGAGATAGTTCAGTAAAAAAACCAAAACAGATCAGTCAGTCATGTTTTTCTGTGGTACTTATTTTTCTTTTGTAAATTGTTATGAGGAGAAAATTGGTTGAAAATTCACAGCAGAAAATGCTGGCTGAAAGCTAAATCTTTCTCATTTAAATATAGTTTTGCATTGAAAATGCTCAATCTCCTTTGCAGCATGAGCACTTAATGCCTTTCTGGTTTTGTGTCCTACTGTGTTTTTCAAAAATACCTTACTGTGTATTGGTGGTAGGATTCTGCTGAAGCAAGTGATGTTCCAAGAGAACATCTTTATGCTTACTTTTCTGATTTTGGGTTTGTGATGTTAATTGTAATCACTTATCTTGAAGGGGATGCAAACATCCAGATTGCCAACATCTCCGAAGAGTTAGCAAAGAAAACTGAAGATGCTGCCCGGCAACAAGAAGAAATCACTCATCTTCTCTCTCAGATAGTCGATCTGCAGAAAAAGGCAAAAGCTGTAAGCAATCCAGTTGAGAGACTACTGCTGTTAGTTACTACTCTTGTAACTGGAGGACAGGTTAAAATCCTCTCTGTACTAGAACCTAAAGGAAATACTCCACCCTCCTTATGTGGATGATCTTGTTTGGCGTCTAATATCTAGCATACTTGACTAGAAACCATCAGTTTATTAAAAGATGCATATATGGTTTATCAAATGCAATAGTTAAAATTATTTTAAATATTAGATTTCTGCTCTGAGTGATGTCAGTGAGACAATGTCAGCGCAAGTTTTTGAGTGGGCATGTACTTGTTTGGAGGTTCATTTGGCAAGGTGCATTTTGATGCTGAGTGTTCTTGTGTTAACATTTTAAATGTTTTTAAACTAATGTGTAGGTTAACATTACTGCAGAGGAGAGGTGAGAAAAGTTGGAATGTTCCTACTTACCTGTAGTATAGGATGCAAATATCACAGGACAAAACATTGCAGTATTTCTAACATTTTTTGGCATATTTTAGTGTGCAGTTGAAAATGAGGAACTTGTCCAGCATCTGGGAGCAGCTAAAGATGCCCAGAGACAGCTCACAGCAGAGGTGAGTACTTTACTTACTAATACAATAACTCAATGATGGTTCACTTTGCTTCTCTGATCTGAGCTGGATCAGAAGTGTTAAATAATTTTGCCTATGTATGTGGAATGAAGGAATATTTATGTTCCTAGTAGAGTTCAAAACCTTTTTTATTCTCTGCTCCTTCAAATGACACAGATTTTGAAACACAGAAGGGTTATGGGCTGTTTAGGAACCTCTTTAGAGATTGACTTCTCCTGGCTGGTAATTTCAGCCTGTTTTGACTAGTGAGATAAGATGGAAGAGCTCATTTGTACTCTGTTCAGTGAATAAAGGTAAGGCAGTCCAGTATTTCTGGCTGTCTTATGAGTGCTACATTCATATGAAAAAAATGGACAAGATAGAATGAGTAGACCTTGATCCCTTTAGGATGTGTCTTGTACTTGCTTGGTGATGAAGGTGGGAATGGCCAGAGAAACTTTTCCTGCTGGTGGACCTTTTGTATCAGTAGTGCTCGACAAAGACTGGGCTCATACTTTCTTAGGAAAGAAAATGAACAGGGTCTCTTTTTCTAAACCAAGTAGCTGATTTTTATGAAACTTGTAGGAATGTGGTGTTTCAGACTTCTGCCCCTTTGCCACACTTAGTTGAAGTGGCTGATGAACCAAAAAGCTGTGAGGGTACACAGACATCTGTAGACAGAGTGATTGCATAAAATATGTTTCCGGAGAAAGCTAAAAATAAGGCATGGTCTTAGGCTGTTGAAAGCTATATGTGTATATGTACGTATGCATGAAAGTCCTGGCTTTAAAATTTTTAAGTCCTTTGGCCCACTGTGGAATGGCTTGTCCTCAGCCCATGGTGTTTGCCCTTGTGGTCATCATGGCAGTGATTAGGCACTAAACCTGATCAGACTAAGGATATTTTTTGAGCTCTGTATCTTCTCCTTCACAGTGGCTTCATGTGGATATATAGGGAAGGAAATGGAGCAAATAGTTCCTTCTGCATCATGACTCTCCCTGCCTGCCTTCCCATTACTAATCCATGTTATTAATGATTCTCCAGTGATACTCAGTTGTTGGAGATCTATTCCTTTAAAATGGAATATTCTTCCCTACACCATTATTGCTTACCAGTATTAAAAGAATTTTCTGGATTTTTATGGTAGTAGTGCAGCCCATGAGGTCTTGGACCATTTTCTCTGTATTACAGTTGCGAGAGCTGGAAGACAAGTATGCAGAGTGCATGGAAATGCTTCATGAGGCTCAAGAAGAGCTGAAAAACCTTAGGAACAAGACAATGCCAAATGCTATATCACGTCGGTACCACTCCCTTGGTCTCTTCCCTATGGTAAGCAGATTTAAGGATAAAACCTGCATAAACAAGCAAAGGAAATGTGATTGCATCTGACTTACAGCTTCAGGGATAGGATGCCAGGTCTGGCATAAGCATGGGTGGAATGTGTATTTGTATAGTGTTTAAGGATACCCGAGTGATCAGTTTTGCATACCTGGTTCTGAAGCAGTGGTGCTGTGCAGCTCAGCTGCAGTGTTACATACAACCTGCCTCTGGCTGTGCTTACGCTGTGGATCATGGGTAGCATTAACAGGTTGTTACACAGTTCTGTACATCTTAGTTAAGCATCTCCTGTATTGTGGTGGCTAATCTTCATTAGGAGCTTCCTGTTCCATATCCTTGGAGATATAATTTCCTAATAATATAACAGTGGTTTCCAGACATGGCATCTTTCCAGTCACTTATGTTATAAACATTCTAGTTCTTCAGGACTTGAACAGCTTTAAACATTCCTTCTTGTTCTATGGTGACTGAAAATTCAGTGTTCATTAAAAGAATGTTAGCTGCTAATCTGTATTATGGCAACGAATTATGGCAGTTTCACTGGTGTTACCAACTTCGTTGACCTGATTTCATGTGATTGTAACATTTAAAGCTCAGGGAATATGTGGCACCCTCAATGAAATGAGGAAAAGAAGAGTGGATAAGAATATGTCCAGTGACTTGCTCTGCTTGTCTGTGTATCTCTAGAGTAGTTATATTACTTCTGAAGGCAATGGTATCAGTGGCTTCTTTTGCAATACATCAATGTAATCAAGCAGCAAAATCTGGCCTGCGTTGTCTTGTCTTGCTGCTGAGGAAGAACACCTGTTATTTGTGCTCACAAGAAGTAAATTGCCAACAAAGGCTTAGCTTGCCTTTTTGTGTTCCCTTCTGAGACTGAACACAGGCCAATTTAAAGTGCATATGTTTAATAATACAGGTTGTGCTTGCACAAATACAGTTGAAAGCAATGAGAAGTATGCTTGTGCTGAGATAGGTTTATGTGTTTTATGTGAAAATTTTCAAATGCTGAATCATGGGACAAAAGGTCATTTATGTTTGTTAATGTTTGATACTTAGGCCCTGCACCCAGCAATAAAACTTAGTGACCAGCCATGGAAAATTGATGGCCTGTTACCTCTAACCTTATTGGGGAAGTATACAGTGCTTTATGCCTAGAATCATGTCATTTTTATGGATGGGTGGATAATGCTGTGAGTTTTATGTTTATTTTAAATGAAAACATAGAGAGCAAAACTTTATACATGAAAGGTGAGTGGTACTGAGTGGGGAATTAAATGTAGGAAGCTGGATCATATTGTTGCCTACAATACTTTCTTAAGGTTCTTTGGCCAATATTATGTAACATCAGATGGTGCATACTATAGGGAAATGAAACTAAGCAATATTTTGTCAGTGCTTTAAATTCTACCTTAGTTCCCCACTCAGTTTTCATTTTTAAACCATCCCTTTTTTTTCTAGACCTACTCTTTACTACTTTTATTTTGTGTAATTTATTCTTTTCTGTCATGCCAACATATTAATACTATGATATTTGTTTCTCTTTTGTGCTTATTTTTAACAGGATTCTTTGGCAGCAGAGATAGAAGGGTCAATGAGGAAGGAACTGCATCTAGATGAACCTGACTCTCCTGACTTGGCGTATGACTGAAAAGAATTGGTTCTTAATTGATTTGTTATATCTGAAGTTAATTATTATTTGATGAGAAAACTAAAAACAGGAAATAGTTGAGCTAGAGAGTTAAAAAGAAATAAGTCTGTCAGAGTGTGAATGACAGAGAGACAGGAAAATAAATTGTCTAGTTATTGGGGTGTTCTTATTTTCTGCTAAACTGTCAAAAGAAAACACCTATATAAAGGCTTTGCCTTGTCTTAGAAACTTTTTTTTCCTCCTTGGTGAGTGCTGAGAATGAGAAAAGGTTTGTTTTCTTGTGTGTTACCATGCTAGATTTCTTCAGTTATTGGTTAGGGGAGGAGCTCAGATTAGTGGGTTTTCTGTTGGTGAGTTTTATGACGTAAGTTATCAGGTGACTATTGATCTAATCCAGTTTTGACAGGAAGAACACCAGGGCAGGAAGGGATTTGGAATGGTTGGGTACTTAATGTGATGCCCATTACACCTGAGCTAAAGTTCTGTTGCATTTAACAAGAGTAGTTTGAAACAAGTTAAGTGCTTGCGACAGCCCCAAAGCTATAGATAGATACAGCTTGGCCGAAATGGCCTTGCTGATGCCAGTTGCACGTGTACTCCAATAGGTTTATCTCACAGATTTGTGCAAAGCGTGGATTGTTTAATTTGAAATTAGTTAATCCAGTTTACAGGGTCTGTTAGAGAAACAGAGTTTACAAAACAGGACAGTCAGAAAAGGTACAGTAGGCACTTCCCTGAAACCTTCTAATTGCATTTACAAAATGCCTGACGCATACACTGACCTTTTCTTAGCCTGAGCCAAGAGCTGTAGATGAGGCTTTGACAGAGTTAAATGTTGATTAGAAAAATGTAAGGTCAGAAAGTTGTGAGCATGCTTAAACCCCACAGGATTCTTTCATACTTCCAGTGTAGTCAAACTTAAAGCTAGTTTAACTTCTTTAGAATGTCTTAGTTACTTTGCCTGTACTAGAGGAGGATACTTTTTTTTTTGATTGCATGACTTGTCTTGGTTTTATTTATTTGTGCAGTGGTAACTGTGAGCTCCATGGGACTGTCTATTGATAAATTATCTTGGATTCAGCCCCTTTAAGAGAGATATATAGATTTGGAACCTACACACAAAGAGTGCAACTGTTGAGCACCCATGGACAGAAGGAAAGAAATTTACATGATATTAAATAGCCTAAGGCATGCTGTCTCTATTACAACCAGGCAGTGTTACCTTTCAGGTAGAAGGAATGAAAGATAGAAGGTTCTTGTGTTCAGCCGTTGCTGAACTGTAAAACAAAGCAGCAATGGCATTTTAGTAGCAGGATATAGGGTAATTTTTGTCAAGAAGTTTCTGCTGAAATGTCATCTGATGTCCATCTTGAAGCAGGTGAAAATTGTTTTTTGTGGTGTAAAGACAATGGTGCTATAGAATGAACTGTAGAAGTAGGTCAAAAATTAGGCTTCCAGCCTTGACAGCCTCTCTCTCAACTCTCGGTCCATTATATTTCTGGGATTTTTTTCTTTTTTTTTTAAGTACTATTTAAGGGTGTTGGAAATTGGTTTCAAAGAGAAAGGATAAAAGACTTAGTTTCTCCTGAGTATCTGGAGGTACTCAGGAGAGTAAATTCAAACTCTCTTTTAAAATGGATTAACCATTTTATAGTTAAGAATTGAATGGAGGTGAATTCTGGTTTTTAAAAACTCATTTTTACTTAATGGCTTTATGGCACTTTTAGCTGATGTACTAAAATGCTCTTTCACTTACTTTTTATTAATATTTGAAAGGGTCCATTCACATTATTGTCAAATGTTCTATCAAAAATATTCTAAGGTTATGGAACAATTATGTTGATGGATAGAATGCAGTGTCCAGACTGTAGCTAGTATGGGACCCCATGCATGCTACTTTACAGAACTATACAGAAAACTAAGGTGTTTGGTAGAGCTGTGAATTGGAAGGGCTGTTAACAAGTAAGCTGATACCTGTTTCTCTGTTCCTTCTCATGGTAAGAAGTTATTGTGTGATTATTAACTGTGTATATGTTTTACAGTCATCAGAAGCGGGTCTTCGAGACGGTGAGAAATGTCAATCAAGTTGTCAAGCAGAGATCCATGACTCCGTCACCAATGAATATCCCAGGCTCCAACCAATCCTCTGCTATGAACTCAGTCATTTCTAGCTGTGTCAGCACTCCACGTTCCAGTTTCTATGGGGGAGACATCTCTAACGTTATGATAGACAACAAGACCAATAGCATCATCCTCGAGACAGAGTCCTCGGACAATGGGTCAGTCCTGTAGCACTGGAATTTGCTTTCACTTTGTCTCTGACATAAAGGCCAAGTGTTCCTGTTTTCCTCCTTTTGTCTTACATAGTGCAGTTAACACAGTGGCATACACCTACAAAATTTATTTTGTGCTTCTTTTAAGTTTATTTAAGAAGGAAAGCTTTTGGAAAGTACTGTGTATCAGTCAGTGTCTGCAACTCAGACAACTGTCACCAGATAATGTAAAACCACTCTTTGTTTTTGTGGGTCAACACTTTAAAAGAATTATATTTTCACCATTTTACATAAATGCCAGGGAATTCTGATCCCAGATGCACCTACAGTTAACTTTTTTGATCCTAAAAATAAATAAAGTGTGCATCTGTAGGTTGCCTAATAGGAAGACTTGGGAATGAAACCAATCAAAACTTTGCTTTTCTAGCTACTTGTCTCTCCTCCAGTACAGATCCACATTGTGCTGTATATACTTTTTAGTAGAAGCAAATACCTCAAAACAATGTATGTTTGTCGTGTGTACTCTTGTGACCCACTGTGGTGTTCTTACAGCATTGGCCCTTTAACATAGGGCCTGCTTACTTGAGTTTGTATAACAAGTAGACATCTCTCGCCTCTTTGTAGGAGGAAGCTCATTAGTAAAGTGAAGGTTTCCAACCAGGAGTTTTCACATAGAAGCTAGGATTCAAAACTCTTTTACTGTGAAAGAGAAACAAAAGACT
>VZTN01000931.1:5882-26749 GCA_013400515.1 Erpornis zantholeuca
TTTTTTTACATTTCAGAACAGTCAAATAACTGATTAACTTCAGTTTTTAAAGATCAGTTCAGCAATGGTACCTTAATGATTACCTTAGTGATGCATTCATGAACTACATGACTGGAGAACTCAAACATTTTTTTTGCAAGAGTGAATTTTCTTGTGCAACTCTCACTCTAATTATTTAGGAAGGATAGACTACTTTCATGCCAAAGGTGCAACTGTTAAGAGGCCTTAGGTAATATGAAGGTGTTGATAGACATCCTCAGAATAGCCTCATACATTCACTTAGGCTTTGTTTTCCAGACATTTTCCAGACATTTTAGGCCCTTTTCATTCAACAAGGATTCTTTATCTCTACTTTATAAGCCCAACTGCTCCCTTAATATAAGGTAGTAGAAATAAAGGCACAGGCAGAGAAATATAGGCAGAGGGGAGAAAAGCAGGCTATTCGCAGATCCAGTCTACAAAGGGATAGAACACAAAAAGGGTAAGGATATAATGTTTTCTATTTCATATACTTACACCAGTGAGACAACTTGTTTGCTAACATCAGATGAAATGTTAAACAGCGTGTAAGATAATAGTCTGCTTCTCAGACAGGAAAAAAAATGAGACTAAGATTTGTAGAGCTCTAATGCAGGTTGGAGTAAAGTAGAAAATACATCCCTCTCCATTCCCAGACATTTGCTCAGCATAGTGGATTAGACCTCCTGACTGGACAGATGACAAGTCAACTTTTAAAGAAAATGTGAATGATGGGCCAAGGGCCTGAGAGAGACCAGTTGTACTCACAACCTCAGAAAATATAAACAATTTATTAACGAGCAACTAAGGATGAGTATACTGAGAAAAGTTCAAGTAACCTCACAGTAAGGTAGAGCCAAAATGATGCCACACGCGCACCGGGTGCTCTCCCCTCAAGGGGACAAGGAAGAGAGGAGCTGGGCTAGTCCCACGTGCAGCCTTTATGAGCTAGTCCATAGCCAGGATTGGTCAGTTTTGAATCTGTGACACTATTGGTCTATTTTCACAGAGGCTGTTGGCTCGTTTCAAAGGGGCATTTTGGACCAATCATTTCCCAAAGGCGTTGAGTGATTGGATGTTATCATTGGCCAATCCGCACTCCTTGATGATGTAATGGACTTTGACGATGGCCTGCTGGAACATTCTATGAGCTCTTGCATGACATCTACTGCCTACAGCTCAGTATTACACCCATGACAATAGATGCTAATGGTAACTTGACACTACCAGTAAAATTAGCACCAACATAATTAACACAACCAATATGATTAACATAATTAACGATGAACTGGCCCAAAAACCCATTTGTGACAGAAGACACATGAAGAACATGCTTCTAGTAAGTGCTGTTATTTCTTGGAAAAAAAATAAAGACCACCCTCCCCCACACACAACATTTTTTCAGCTCTCTGATGATTTTTAGGCAATAAACATTTTGTTCTAACATATGGCATCCTTAAGCACTTTCCAGTGACTTGGGTAAAGATTTGTTCAACGTCACTGATGTGGTGGGGTTTGTCATTCTTGATCTGCCACCAGTACAGTTCCAGTTAGGACAGAATATTTTGGAATTTTGCTTTGGCTTCCTGTAAGCTATTACTACTCTAAACTGAAGAATGTAGAGGGAGATAAGATAGAATTGAGCTACAGGCTGTGTGACGCACCTGCAGAACGCCATGGCAGCACAGAGAACCTTGTCTCCACCTGACCCTGGGGGAAAGAGATGCCACCTGTCAGAGCCCTGGGAGAGGAGCCTGCCCGAGCCTGCTGGATGAGTGGGCAGCGCATGATCACCCCCATGTCAGGACACTGAGGAAGTGTGCTGTGATGTGGCAATGTGTGATAGGTCTCTTAGTGAAAAATACCAATAAGGAAATACCGTGTCTTGAAGAAGTATATAAAACCAGCTTGTTTTTCTCAATAAAAGTCTCAGTATCCCTTCCAATCTGAGTCCATGCATCGGTTGTTACAAAGAAGAAGACACCAACCTTTTTTACTTTGTAATCTGGATAAAATGAGCTCAGTAAGAGAGGTGAAAAAATAATTTCACCTTAAAAATGCTTTTGGGAAATGGAAACTTTGATTCAAAGTGTCAATTCTAATAATACTTCCCCTTTTTTTTGAGTTTTCTTCAGCTTCTAAAAAGAACCAATTAAAAAAAGAAAATTTTTTGAGGGGAAGGAAGATAGAGAAACTGTTAAACAAAAGGGCATGAAACAGAGGTTGCAACCAAGCAAAAATATTAAATAAGTATATTTCAGGTACATTTAGTCTTTATTAACAGCAATTGAGCCTAGTAAACTTCTTGTGGGATAGATTTTTAAGCAGTCGCAAAGCAGGTTAAAGTTGTTGTTAACCACTTTTATATGGCCAGTATTTTCAGAGACAAGGATCAGTGCAGATTTTAAAGTTTGCCCATGCAGAACCAAATAATCCTTTTATTTGAATGATGTATTATACAGTATTTACATAATACATGTCAAAAGAATACAGTCAGGGGATTAAGCATGTTCTGAAAACTGTTTCATCTTGCTCTAGGAATTTGTCATGATGAGGAGAAAAAACCCAGAATGTTACCTTTTATGTACTACACATCAGACTATCTTTCATTGGAAAGTAAATCTGCTAAGTAGCAATCAAATCAAAGCAACATTGACTGAGTTATATTAAAGGACATAACTGGCTAGGATAAGATTTTTGTTACATTAATCTGAGGGCACTCTAATTTGACATCATTTTACAATTCAAGGTGAATGCTAAAGGTAAAAAATACAGTAGATATCTTTCTCAATGTATAGATATGTTTTCATAGAATGACATGATGTTGCAATTTTACGTGTCCAGCAGAGGGAAAAAGTAAGAAGACATAAGGAGTAGGAAATTCAAGGCTTCAGTAGTCAAAGTGCTAGCTTTTTAGCTCATTTATGTTTATTACTTTCAAACCTGATTGAAATGATGTATTATCCAATCTCCATATTTTATTATTTTATCCTACATACCTTTCACTCAACTGACTGACCATAATTCCCTGCAGTCATTCTAATAATCAATGAAGTCTCTTTATATGATTTCCTCCATAGAACATTTGATATTCATCACACCTAGATAACATAAATGATTTATATTGTGAAAGTGAAAGGAAGAAGCCTTCAGTTCTGTTCAGAACTGAAATTATAAGGTATTTTTAACAGTGCCTTATTATGTCTTTATAAGCCAACTGACCCATTTTGACTTTAGATCATCTGGCAGAAAATGAGCTCTTGGTGAAGCTAAGAAAGAGCTGAAACTAAATTATAACTAATATATAATAATATTATCTGGTCATAGTGCACTTTCTTCATGTAGGTGTGATTTCATGAGGGCAACTTGATTAATATACAAATGGGAAAGAAAAGGGCTTCCATAGAGTCGAAACTGCAGAATTAAATCCCACTTGCATGGAATTTAATGAGGCCAGAATTTCATCTCTGTCCTTACATTTTCAAAATTAACCTCCTAAAAATATTTAAAATATTTAGGCCTGTTGAAATGCTGGATCTAACCTCCTCAGCACCTTGAAAAATGCAGCTATGTTAAATTCAGGCTTTGGATCCATTTTATAGGAAAAAAGCATTTACTGGTAGGAAAGGTTTTTTGGACTTAATATTCTTATTTAGATTAAACAACATATAGCAATGTGATAAAACTTATGGAAATAAAAGAGAAAGCAGTGGAGATAGTGTGCAGGAAACGATAATGAAACTCTTACACTGGAAGGCTTCCTTGAAGTAAATTCAGGGGAAAAAAATCTGAAATGGACAATTTCATCAGATACTAAGGAAGAATAGGAATAATCTTGGCAGTTCTCTCTTATGAGCTCTACTTCAAGTGGAAAACTTTCATTTCACATAAGCCAGAAATGCATGTAGTATCTCATGTTCTTATCTTTCATTGAATGCTTGAAATATTTGAAACTCTGGAAAAGAGAAAAGGGGAGTTTTTTGATTGAGTAGCCTGGACAATGACAACATTTCTTAGAAAAAAAAAATAAAGCCAATGCCAAGAACTGAACAAATTTACAACCTGTGGGCTAGTTTCTTTGAGAACCCACTGCAGTTATTAAAGATGATAAATTAAATATAAATATATGGTATATGAAATATTTTTAACAAAACAGGAATTATTTTTAAAGTACCTGGAAATCCAGGAAATCAAGATTTCTTTGCATCTACTTAAAGTCTTTTTACTAGACCATAGAAGAATAAATGCCTTCGATATATTTCAAATTGTATTTAATAATTTCATACTACAAAACATCTGATCCAGTCAATATAATAACCAAGGTTTTACCATACATAAAGGAAAGGGAGGGAGCAAACCTCTTGCTAAGAATCCTGAGGCAGAGAGATTGTATATTATAGTGAAGATGGTTCACTAGATCTCTAGAGCAAACTTTTACCAAATTCTTTATTGTGCTTCCCATTAGGTCACATCACATCTCACGCTCTAGGCTCCATTTTCTTTAGATATTCTTTTTTATTAAGTGAAGATAGCTAAAGTCAGCTTTTTAGTAGAATGACAAAATAATTAATTTAACTTTTTTGAGCCCATTTTAAAGGAGATTTCTTCTAAAGTAGACAATTTTGTTATTTTTTAGTTGACTGTCAGAAATGTTTTGTAGGCAACAATATATTTTATCCAGTTTTGGATAAATGGTGTCCTAGGTTACAATATAAGATGTGCTCAAAGGTACATATTCTATCACCATCTTTGTGAGCTGTTGAAACCAGGTGGGGCAGTGCTCCCTGCCTCCTCCCTCTGGATTATCTTCTGTTAATGGGCCCATCAATGCCTTGCCCATGACTCAGAGATAACTTGCTCCTGGACTATGTCCTGTTCATGGCCCATCAGTGCCTTATCTCAGAACTCACCATGCCATTGTGAGATGCTCCACCCAGAGGGAGGAGCCAGGCATTCCATCCTGGATATAAACTGAGATCTTGAACACCATAGAAGGCTTTCCCACTGGATTTCCAGAGGACAAGAGCTACATACCCGCCACTGGACCTTCTGAGGAAGACCAGACCTTTCTACAGGATCACTGCTTCAACAGAACCACATCCATCACTTCAGGAGGACTGCAGCCACCTTCTTATCAGACTGCCACTGCCACTCTGACTAACAGGGTGTCAGGTCATACCTATGTCAGTTCAGACCAGTGTTTTTCTGCCTTGTTTTATATATATATATATATGTATTAGTAAAGAACTGTTATTCCTATTCCCCATATATTTGCCCCTTAACTTCAAAATTATAATAATTGGGAGGGAAGGGGGCTGCATCTTCCATTCCAAGGGAGGCTCCTGTCTTCCTTAGCAGACACCTCTCTTTCAAATCAAGACAATGGAAAATGTAGTTGAGGAAAATAATTACTGACTTTTCAATGTCCTTCACAACATGTGAGGAATGAAAACCTTCTAGTCTGAGTGTGTGCAAGGCTCTGTCCTTTATCAAAGGACAGTGACTTCTAATGTCCTTAACACAACTTTGGGCTACATAATGTACTCGAACAAAATGAATTCAAGGATTTTCATTTTAAGAGTAAAGCCTGGCCTGAGCTCATACAACTCAGGAGATCACTCTTTATTACTTTGATCACTGCAGATTTCATTCATTGACCAGACTGAATGAAAAGACTCTCAATCGTATCTCAATTTAAAGGGTGATGGTTCAGACTAATAACTCTAACTCACCATCCAGGATGAGAGACATGGATTCCTGGATTCACTGTTTTCTATATGCAACTCTAAGAATTAAAACATTCTTTTTTAAGTAATCACTCACATCACTATGTGTTTTTTATCTTTAACCGTTAACCAAAATGTATGGGAAAACTCATTACATAAAAGGCTGTTTGAGGAACAAGCCATTTTGCACATCAAATGGGTACAGCAAGGTACTGAACATGGTGTTTTGTGTGAAGTGCATTAGCAGCATCTTTCCTAACCTCCTCAAGCAACTGCACTTACCACAGATGTAGTAAAACCTGTAAAATGAATTGGAAGTAACTCTTATTTACCTATTGGTAAATTACATGACATTTCTGCCAAAAAAGCCTTACAAGCTGCCATACCAGATGGAAATTCTTCGGTTTAGTATAACGAATGCAAGCCTGAAGTGCTTTTATAGATATGACTAATTCAGTTTAACTTCATTCTAAATTAATGCATTGGGACAGCCAATAGTAAAGCTATTAAAAGAGTGAAATGACAGTGTAATTGTCAAAATTTCTCCCTTAGCCTGCATTTAGGAAGACAGTTTTAGCTGCATGGGTCCCCAGTCAATAGCAGAGACAGGCATACATTACATTCAAAGTTACATGAGGTTTTTGGGGACAGAACTTGAGGAAAACAGTGTTACCCACTGAACAATATTATATGCATGCATATGAAATTTATTTTAGTTAACATGACAAAAGAGATGACACTGAAATTAGACAAAGAAGGCCCCCCATCAGGCAAAAGCCTGTCCAAACAGATGGGCTTTCCAGTACACTTGAAGGTCAAGATATTTTAAATTGCCGAGTGTGTCAGTAATCATGAGAGTTTATAATCTCTGTTGTAGCTACTGCATCTAACCTGTACATATCTCAGCATTTAAAAGATAAGGACCTGAAAGCAGCTATCCAAGCAAACTGAAAAAGAAACTAGATCCTTTTTCATTAAAAATAAAAGAAATCTTGTTGGGCCTATTTGGATGAAGGTAAATAGGGAGGTGGGCTTTCACATAAGCAATCCCATGAGAATAAATTTGCAAAGACACAGCAGGCTGTCTTGGTTTGAAAGACAAGTGTCCGCCAAGGAAGGCAGGAACCTCCCTTGTTATGGAAAATATGACCCCCTTCCCTCCAAATTAGTATAACTTCAAAATTATGGGGCTTTCAGGCAAACATATGGGAAAATGAATAACAGTTCCTTATTAGAATTTCATTATTTATTTATTTACTTATATATGACAAGACAAACAACCAACACGAACAGCAGCAACTACAGCCAAAAGCAGAACCCCAACAACAGCCTTCTCTCGGCTGCCGAGCACCTTCCCCGCGGGTGCAGTTGCAGTCACGGCCGGCAGGGGCGCTGTTGGCCCCGGCCGGGCAGGCGAGGAAGGAGTGGTCAATAGCCAACTCATGTAAGCACAGTTAACTATTAGCAGACAGCAAATGTTAGTTCCAGCAGCAAATGTTAATTACGAAAACCTAAGAAGCTGAATTCACCCCAATCTTGCCACGATAGAGAGGACAAGGATCATCTCAGAAACTGCTGAATCATTCCTCAAAGGACAATGCATGCCCCAGGGAGAAAGGTGAAAAGTGCATTGTGAGGAAGACTATTTATTTTCATCAGAAAGACCCCCAAGGAAGAGGAGAAGCCTTCCTCAGTACGACCACCAGGACACACAATGAATGCACGTATGCTAATATTAATGACTTCCGAGAAATAATTTGTATAACCATGCCTGTCCCAAGGAATGTGATGAATATTCATAATTTAACCCATAATACTGTGTTGTAGGGAGTGCCGCTGTGTGTGTTTGGAGCAGCGATCCCCCATGCACTGGGTGCTGAATAAAGCAAATACCTGCTTCTCTGACTCTGACTCTGACTCTCAGCCCAGGTGATTCACAGGGCGGGTGCGATGATTCCCCCGCGGCTGCAGGGGGCGCTGTGGCGCGAGCTCGGCCGCCTCTGTGCAGTGGGTGCTGGCGGGCGGGCCGGCGGGAGAGGGAAAAGGGGCTTCCTTTGCAAAGCCCCAGGGGCAGCCGAGCCCGGTGCCCCTCAGGTGGCGAAATAGGCTGCAGCAGGAGCCTCGGAGCGGCGGCTGGAACGGCAGGGAGGAGCAGACTCTGGGGTGGCAAAAAAAAGGTAGCAGAAACTCCTCAGCCGTAGCAGGAACTGGAGGGGCTGGGGCAGACATGGGGTATTCAGGTAAAATGTAACCAAAAACCTGAAGTAGCGGCAGAAGACCGTGGGGCTGGACAGAAGCTGCCGGGCTCCCCCGAGCAGCCAGGAGAAGCTCCCTTGGAGGGGCTCGGGGTCCCAGGTTTTCCCCTAGGGCACCCCAGTAGATGGTGGGGTTCCTTTTGCAATGAGATTGAGTGTTGGTAAGGTCCCAATTCAACAGCTGCTCTTACGAGCAAAGGCTCACCCACAGTAGGAGAAGCAGTGGGAGGACAAAATCTCCACAGTGGCAGCGAATCCTCTGGAGAGCAATGGTCCAGCACCAAACCGCACCTGTCTCCACTCGGATTCCAAGAGAGAGGGAGGAGCCGAGCCCAACCCCTCACCCCCAGCCAAAATCTCGTGGTACCTCTGCCCTTCTCAAGAGAAAACCCCCCAGCTAAAAGAGCGGCCAGCTGCACCCTTCCCCCTCCTCCTCCTCCCAGCCACATCTTTTGTTCTCTTAAGTATCAGTCGTTATCATCTCTTAGGCAACAAATAGGACAAAATTCCCTAAGAGAAAGAAGAAAAAGTAAAAATCCTAACCTCCAACATATCCCAGATAATGATGTCTTAATATTATCATTTCAATAAACAAACAAAAATGCTATGTTTTGCTGTGCTGATACAAGTCTTGCGTAACAGTATTAAAATAAGTGACATTACGTCTATGTGAAAGCTATAAATAAGAACATAATTTGAAGTTTTCATAGTAAAGTTCTCCAGGACTAGGTCTGAAAAGGATATCAGAAAATTCAGCTACTCTCTAAGTTGTAGTGATTGATAAACCCTCATTCTTCATATACCCTTTTTTGCAATCCATATCTTCAACTCAATTTTGTTCCTGCATTTGGTTGGTTTTTTTTTTTTAATCTCTGTCCCTTGTGTCTTGAAAGATTGCATTTGAACTAAAGCACCTACAGCAGCTGATACTTAAGTCTGTTGCTTTCAGTGAGGTTCTCTTGCCTCTTATTCTTTCATCTTGATTAATCTGAGTTTACTTTCTTTTTACCTACTCTTTTTCTCCTCTCTTTCTTCAAATGTTCTTTGTTTTGGAAGGAAAAAAGTTCATAGGATGACTAAAAACCAGCCGGAACTCTCTGATAAATTACCATAATCTAAAACTCAATGAAAACACTCTTTCTTATTAATCAAGCCCATTTTTACCGTGCAGTGTGAGAACATAGAAGGAAACTATTTCTATTTCTTCCTTGTCTGAAAGGATGTTCTCTTCCATTTCTTCTCTCAACATGCTTCTCTTTTTGTCACAGGGAATCTTTGAATCTACCAAGCTTAACTTGGACATGTTAAAGGATGCACACACACTCCCACCCACTCATCCCCCTGTTGTAAATGAAATTGGTAATTCGTGCTAGTATGTATAAATGTAAAAAGGAATAAACTAAAATTGTATCAAGTATAAAGGTAAACCCAAAAACCTGACTGAGGAAGGGAATGTTTTGCAACTGGAAAAGCAAGATAGAGACTAATTTACATGTGAAAGCAGGGCTTCAGGGGTAGATGAACCTTATATGAAGAACATTAACCTCTGCCAGCAGCAGAGAAGAGATAATCACCATGTGAAAGCCCAGTTCCAGATGGAGATAAACCTTATCTCAAGAAATTCACACCACACCTGAGCAGTAACTACCCGGTCCAGATCTTCGATATCAGCAATCAAGAATCGTTAGGGGAACACCCGATTCCAGGAATTGGAGATGGGCGATTCATCATGGTGCAGGACATGCTTTGTCCATCCCAACACCGTGAAAGGAAAACTTCATGAATATGTTAAACAACAGAAAGAATACCAGAAATTCGGTCTTTGCCCAAAAACTGTATAAAAGAAGCTTGGTAGAAACAGCTTTTGTAAACAGGGGGGATTCTGACATGATTAGAGGTCAGATCTTGGTTCACCCAGCTCCAATCCCGGGCTTGGTGCTGTCTCCTTTCGATTATGGCTTTGTGCAACCGATACTGCGGCCACGAAATAAAACTTATCTTTGATTCAATTTAAATTGGTCTATCTCATTTATATTATCCCCAACATGCCAGATGGAAAACAAGGAAGTAGTATTTAAACACTGGAGACAATATGACTCACTCAATCTTCCCAGATATATACTGTCCCTCCTAGACCTTATTTCCTGATTTCTTGCGTAAATCTCAAAGCTATAGTTTTGAAAACCTGAATGATTGTCACCAGCATTCCACCTTATTCTGGGATTCCCATAGTACCTTATTAGCACCTTATTCTAGATTACCCATAGTAATAGCTCTGCTCTCTATTTTTGTAAAGAAATACTGGAGGGATTTATGTTTTACAATAATGAAAGATGCCTCTCTGAATGCCCAATATCACTACAAGTCAGAATAAGGACTGATATTCTTTAAGAGTCATCCCTTCTGTCAACTCAGCACAAGTGTGTAGGGCAGTGCAGAATTTCAGTCAATAGAAAGTCAGTTTTTTCCTTTTAAAAAAATGAAAACTTTTGAACATTAGAGAAATAAATAAAAGAGCTGATGGCAAAACACTATGCATGTTTAGCACTTCTAAGACATGTTTATAACTTCCAGTCACCCAAACTAAAAAATTATATGGAAAAACCAGAAGTGTGAAGACCAGGCTGACAAGTAACTATACAGGAGACTATACAGCTGAATAGTAAATGAGTTGGAAAATACTGTGGTTTGGACCAAATCTGGTTAAAAACAATAGTAATTCATTAGATCAGTTCCACCATCAGATGCACCATATGGTCATACAAGCACTTGTGCCAGAACAAGTGAGAAAGCAGCATGGGGACAGGGATTAAATGAATGGAAGGATACTGTGATTACACCTTTGAGGGACAAGGCTGGCTTTAAATGTTTGCAAAAGAGCAGAGTAACTAGACCTTGATGTTGCTGTACCCCAGCTTGGGACAAGCTGGGGAAGGTTCAAAGGATTCAAAAGTTTTAGTTTTGTGTGTTGCAAAGTTCTTTATAAGTTACTTTGTTCATTCCCAGTTCCATTTAGTTCTATGGTAAGTTGTTCCTCTGTACTCCAGTTGCGTTGGTTATCCCTCTCCTTGAACACTGCTCTTCCCCTCGAGTTGCCCACCCCCATTCCCCTGCCTCCTAGGCAGTGATTCCCAGTTTCTCTCCTCCTATTCCCCTGCCTACTGGGTGGAGTATCCCTGTCAATCTCCCCAAAGTACCCCTTTCCTTCTAGAAAGTTCCCTCTCCGGTGGGTCATTGGTCCCCTCCCTGTGTTGCCTCCTCTGCTGTATCCCTATTAGACCCCAAGTTGTCAGTTATGCCCGAATCCACCCCTGAGCCCTTGTTTCATTGGCCCCTATGTTCTCTCTCCCCCCGTATAAGATCCCTTGCACAGCGTTTGTCTTTTCCCTTGTTGTAAGGCATTTGAACTCTGAGAGAGTGCCCCAGCCAAACTATTTCCAGTTGTTATCAGAGCTTCAGGAATTCGCCAAGGTTACTGAAGCATGGACTACACTGTATTGGAAAGAGGAGTTTGAAAGAGCGGAATGCCAAGACAGTAGGAAATAGATAACAAAAGACTGGAGTTGGACCAATTAGATGGCATGTTATCACGTGTACAGTACTTGGAGAATGTATAACTGAAGTTTGGATAAACAATAAATCGGCTTTTGTGAAAATCATATTGGTTCGTAGTTCGAAAGCCCTGAGCTCCCTGCATATTGGTGACCCAGCAACGTGATCTACGTTGCAATATGAAGCAGACCAGACCCTTTGGATTCTGAAGGAGGTACTGCTGAGTGAAAACGCGGGAGGCCCCAGCTGGAGACTGCCGAGCTGGGTTGATGAGCTGTTTGGAGAAAGATATAGAAAACGAGTTTGGCTGGTGCAAGAAGAAAAAGGGGGATTTGTTGTAAGGCATTTGAACCCTGAGAGAGTGCCCCAGCCAAACTATTTCCAGTTGTCCTTATCAGAGCTTCGGGAATTCGCCAAGGTTACTGAAGCATGGACTACACTGTATTGGAAAGAGGAGTTTGAAAGAGCGGAATGCCAAGACAGCAAGAAAAAGATAACAAAAGACTGGAGTCGGACCAATTAGATGGCATGTTATCACCTGTACAGTACTTGGAGAATGTATAACTGAAGTTTGGATAAACAATAAATCGGCTTTTGCGAAAATCATATTGGTTCGTAGTTCGAAAGCCCTGAGCTCCCTGCATTCCCTCAGGATTTATTGCTGATGATGAAAGCTGTTAGTACCCATAGGAGAGACCCTGCCTCTTTTTTTTTCTTTGCCTCCATGGACGAGCTTCCACCAGGGAGCAGCCTGCCACCTAAGAGGAGACCACAAGGTCTATTAAACAGCAGCAAGCCACACAGCCCTCAGGGACCTCTGCTGTGTGACCTGGTCGAGCCTTGGGCAGCTTGCAACCAGCGTCACCTTGACATTTCAACTCAGAAAAAAAGCAACTGAGGAGAAGTATAAAAATGACAATACAAAAATTTCATAACTGAGCTCCTACATAAAATTTTGCAAAAATCATGAACTGAATTTTTACTTGGCTTCATTCTTCAGAATGAGTGCGTATCAATTTAAAATTATCTGACAATCATTTCTGTACAACACAGGGAAATTATTCAGGCATTATCTTAAGTTAATTAAAATTTATTAATTCATCTACTGAACAACTTTTCAAATACCAGAAGTTTTTATATACAATTGCTTTTAGTTACAGAGCTACTTAAAAGGACTTTAAATTTTTTTGCTAATTTGATCACCCCGTGACTATAAAAGAAAAAGTAGTTTCAGGGTTTTTTCTATAAAATTTGCTATTTTAAAAAATAGTTGCATTTTTTGATCTACATGTTGTACTTCTAGTTCTCTCCATTGTTAGATCATAGTGAATGAAATAACAAACTGAAATGGATAACCTGAAACTTATAGCAGATACTATCTGCAAATTTCTTTCAAGTTCAAATACTGTCAACTTTCTTTTATCCTTCCTTTACACAGGGGCAGTTTACATTTAAAGTTCCATCCATGACAAATTCCTTGAAGCACACAAAGGTGTTTAAGCTTGAACATATTTTTGATGTCTATTAAAATTTGAAAGTTGTTCTTTCTTTCATTTATTACAGTGCTTTGGTTAGTTACATGTGGGGGTGAAGAATGTTGCCAGGGAGGATGGCTTTTGTTGGCGTGGGGCCTTGGGAGAGCTAGGCATACCCCATGTCTGACAGTGGCCAAAACTGTCAGAAAAAACAAAAGAGCAGGAGACAAAGAGGAGACGGCGAGGGAAAAGGAGAATAGTTAACAGGAGATTAGGCAAAGAGGTTGTAATCAGTAGTCATTAGAGATGCTAAAGATGTAATCCTAGAAGCTGAAGTTTGTGGTTGTTGAACTGCTAGTTTTGGAACAGTATATAAGATGTGCTTTGTACAATAAAAGTTGGCTTTGCACATACCCGGCGGAGTCCATGTTTCAATCACCGACAGTTACAGATGATATTAACAACATTTTTTGATATCATTCTCATCCTAGAACAGGGCAAAGACAAAGTTCTAGTTTTCTCAAGGTCATTATGTCTCCAAAAGCTTCAAAGACAAACACAATTTTCAAAATGGAAATATAGATTATAAAGTAGTTCATGATGAGCAATCATTATAAAACACTGATTCTCACAGAAGCTGACGATTAATGACAGTTCTAAATTTAGACCTGAGTCTTGAAACCCATTTTCCTTGTAGTGTTTCAGGGACATTTTTGTTCTTTAGGGAAAATAAACTCACAGCCCATTTACAAGCAAGCACGTATTCCCGTGGCTCTCAAAGAATATAAAACAAACAGTACTAAATCTCCTTCAGTTCTTTATCTTTTCCACTTCATTAAAAAAATTGCTTCGAGTAAAAAATGTTAATAACTTAAGTTCTTTGGCCTGTGAGAAATTACATAACAACTCAGGGAAACCCATATGGTAAAAGTTTCAAAGTTGAACCACAGTTGAATTTGAATCACCAGAGATATCTTTAAATAAAATTAGTGAGTGAAGGATTAAGTATTCCAAAGGGCTATTTCTCCTTGGTATGATTCATGCTGGAAAACAGCCCACTTTTAAACTAATAAGGCCTAGCACAATTAGGCCACCATCCTGCTGAAGGAAAGCTCTGGATGGCTGATTCCTGATGCACCTGCATATTTATATTACGATCCCAACAAAAAAGGAAGGTGATTCTTTATATATTAAGGATCTCTTAGCAAGAAGGATTTTTCAGATTATTTCAGAGTATCAGTGAAAACAAATTTTTTTGGTTTTTTGATTTACCTGACAAGTCTTTAAAGCCTGTGTAGGGATCCAGGGGCAACTGTTGCATAATACAGAAAAAAAGCAAAAGTCAGCATTCAGAAGATCCAGTACCAGACTGGTATGTGCAAAACTACAACAAAAGAATTGGTTGACAGTGAAAACATTCACTTAGGGCAGTGTTACACCTTCACTTGTGTTAGACCCACTCTCATGCTCTGTGGATCTTAGCCCTAAGCAAGCTGCAGACTTGAGCTGCATAAATAAAATCCTAAAAGCAAAGAAGTGATAAATTTCTGATGAAATACTAAACAGCATGTTACAAGCTTCAATCTGTATACAGTGAAAACAACTAATTGAAGTAAATCAAGGTCTATTTTGTTTCTAAAAAAATTTGACAAATTCCAGGATGACTTGCAAAAAGCAAAAAGAATAGGAGGAAAAAAAGAGACTGTTACAGAGAATTAAGTGATAAGATCATATTCTCTTGTCATTTTATGTGAACAATTTTCAGCCGCTGCAAGTTTTTATAAATGAATATGTTCCCTTGATCTGTCTAGGGAGTTGGTGTTACTCTCTGTTGAAAGGATAATTTGTATTAAAACATACAATCATTTTTCACAGCACTAAGGCCTCCCCACCTCTGACTTCATGTTTCACACACTCAGTCATACTGGCTCTTCCTCACAAACCCACCTTTTGAAATAAACACCCACTCTGAGAGAGATCTTAAAATCTCTCTCAGAAATGTATGCAAGAACACATTCCTTGGCAACATGACTCACTCCAGTGTCTTAGCCTCATTAGTAAGTAAGGCAGATGTCCAGATACTCATGCTGTCTGTAGCACATACATTTTTATATAACATCTCATTATTTATATATAAATGTATAATGTCTTGTCCTGAGAATACAGCATCAATTTTTGCTCGAACATTACTAAGATTCACTCACACTTAGAAGTGTCTTGTTTATTTTAGTCCACTTCATAGTTTTCTTCTTTAAATTTTGCCATGAATTATGCTTATTTAGGAGACAGCAACATGCCTTTGGGAAATTTTCCCCTGAATGCATTGCATATTATAAAATGTCAGTGGCAGAATCTCTTATGGTGTAGCAGTTGACAGTCTGCATAGTTTAATTAAGTCTTAAAGTTTTAATCATACTGCTAGAGGCACCACATTTACATTTATTTTCTTTAATAAAGACTCTATGAGAAATTTAAAAAACTAAAAGAGGAAAAGGTAGAGCCTGCAGTTCCTTGGGAAGAAAGAGGAGGGCACTCCTCTGTTTCTTAAATACCGACAAATCTGAACACTGGCACTACAAAACAGTAATAAGAGCCTTTTAGGTTGGATAACCTTAAAGGTTATCAAGCCCAACCTTTAACCCAGCACTGCCAAGTCCAGCAAGAAATCAGGTCCCTAAGCTCCACATCTGCAAGTCTTTTAAACACCTCCAGGGATGGGGACTCAATGACTTCTCTGGGCATTCTGTTCCAGTGCTGGACAACCCTGCCAGTGAAAAAAATTTCCTAATAATATACAATCATAGGATATCCTGAGTTGGAAGGGATGCACAAGGATCATCAGGTCCATCTCCTGGTCCTTCACAGGACACCCCAAGAATCCCACCATGTGCCTGAGAGGGTTCTCCAAATGCTCCGTGACCTCTGGCAGGCTGATGCTGTGACCACTGTCCTGGGGAGCCTGTTCCAGTTTCCAGTGAAGAACCTTTAGTATCCAAATAGAAAACTTCCTCTGGCACCACTTAAGGCCATGTCCTCTTTACCTCTTGTACTATCACTTGTTACTTGGGAGAGGAGGCCAAGCACCACCTTTTTCCCCACCATCTTTCAGGGAGCTGTAGAGAACAATAAAACCTCCCCTGATACTCCTTTTTCCCCAGGCTGAATATCCCCAGCTCCCTCAGACATTCCTTGTAGGACTTACTCTCTAGGCCTTCCCCAGATCTGTTGCCCTTCTCTGGACTTGCTCCATCACCTCAGTGTCCTTCCTGAATTGAGGGACCCAGAACTGGGCACAGCACTCATGGTCCCTCACTGATGCCCAGTACAGGGGGACAATCCCTGCTCTGGTCCTGCTCCCACACTATTGCTCATGTAAGGGTGGAGTCCAGCCTGGAGCACTGTAGGGGGTTGCTATGACCCAAGGGCAGGACCTGTCACTTGGGCTTGTTGAACCTCAGACCACTGGTCTAAGCCCATCAATCTGGCCTGTCCAGAGCCCTCCTGCCCTCCAGGACATCAACACTCCCACCCAGCTAAGTGTCCTCTGCAAACTGCTTGAGGCTGCACTCAAACACTTACTCTGGATCATTGATAAAGATGTTAAATAGGACTGACCCCAAAACTGAGCCATGGGCAGCATAATTTGTCACTCACCACCAACTTGAATTAGCCACCACTCTCTGGGCTTGGCTCTACAGCCTGTTTTTACTCACTGAGCAGTGTACCTAACCAAGCCATGAGCAGCCAATTATATAATTTGGGGTTTTTTACACCAAGGAAGAGAAAATTGTATGTTTGATATCATTAATTATAATGCTTTTGGACACTGTAACTGTTCTACCAATAGCAGGACCTTTAAATAAAATTCTCCTCCCTACCCATTTCCCTTTTTTCTGTCTTCTGGCATTAAGTACCAGGAGTCGCTAGCCCATACAGATGGGAACTGTGCACCTGAACAAATACAGCTGTAAGAACAGCATGTGTCTTGCCCTATTTAAGCTCACCTTGAGCAATGTTGAGGCAGGGGATTTTAGCTTGGGAAATGGAGCATCAAATATAAGGTCTTATCAGATGCCTGCTTTGGGAAAGGCATCATTATGAAATATCTGTTGGCCTTTGAAATTGATTAAAAAAAAAAAAAGCTGAAGGATCCTGCTGTCATCTATTGAAATAGATTTTCTTCTCATCTTAGACGGGTAGCATAATTTCTCATTGAAATTTATTTTACAATTAAATGTTATGCTATCATTGTTTAAGGCACTACGTTAGATGCTGTTGAATAGTCTTTTTTTAATATATATGTATTTCATTAAATAAATTGAATTAATGACCTACTTTTGATGGCCTGTACTTTTGGGGCTGAGTTCATAATTTACCTTATGGTGGTTTTTTTTTTCCCAAGGATGAGCTCATTAGCTATGGGGTTCCTGATTTCATTCCAAATCGGGTAGTTCTTTCTCCACAAATTCTCTTTAATCTTCATTTGGATGCACTGTATTTCTCTTCCCTAGTCTCAAAGTACTATTTGTGTAGTATTACTGTTAGAAGCTTTTCCTCATTCTTTCCAAACCATAGGTGTCAGAGCTGTAAGAGTGAGAAAAACAATCTATATGAGATGAGTAATGGCTGGAAGTTACAGATAGAAGACACATTATATATAGGACTATTGATGTATGTCACTGTAGCAGGATAACAGGTACTTTGATTAAAATTTCACTTAAATACCACATCAGGTCTCTTCACAGTTGTCTTGTTTACTGAGCAAATAAATACAGCACATATAAAACATTTTAATCACCCCAAACCAGATATTTCAGCTTGAAAAAGGATTTAAATGTCTAATACATAAATTACATGGAGTTTAAACTCCCAGATGCAAAGAAACAACCTTGAAACTATGCCCTTGGATTACACATACTCTAGGCAGCATAAACTGAAGGGAGAGTTCAATATAAAAGTTCTTCAGATAAAAAATCTCTAGCTTCACTAAATGATGACAATTAATTCCTAGAAGAGTTATGTGTCATGTACCTCGCTGCAGATGACTAACCTGCATCTCTCTGCCTACCCTTCTAAAGGACTTGTGCCAGAAGGTTTTAAAGCACACTGCAGACTCATTTCCTCTTATTAAAAAAATCCCAGACACTGTTTTCTTTCCCAAAATGACAAGAAAAGAGTGAGGTTTTCCTTTCCCTTGCTTTTAGACTAAAGCACTTTGGAAAAGTGACCCAGGGTTCATTCTCTTTCTGCCTTTAAAGTGGTGTTCAAACCTATGTAATTATCAGCTAAGAAAATGCACAGAGGTAAAGACAGAGGTGTTTTCAAGCTTCCTATGGAAGCTGTGGTGTTTTCCATCTAAGAATCAGGCACTGCTTGTTGGGGATTTAGAGGAAGGAGAAAGGTTGAGTACTACTCCCTGACCTAGGTATAATAACAGGCAGCTGGAGAGATGGAATTCTAGGCTGACCTATAGAATAAAAAGACAAATGTAGTTCAAACCATTATAAAACAGATAATTGAAGGAAAAGGGATACTTGTTTAAATGTTATCCATCTCTCTTATTTTACTTTTTGTTCATATGGAACCCATTCCCCATCTTAGGCTGATTCCAGCAACAAGTACAGTACATGACGGAGCAGTGACTGCTTATGTAACAACAGATCTACAGCTGTTCCTATCTGGAACACAGGTGTCCTCTTGTGATATTTTTTTGGCTAGACAGACAGCATGATAATTTTTTGTAGATCATTCGCAGCCATTTCATAAAGAGAATTGTACATCTTCTCTGCCACTAATTATAGTAATCATCTTGCTTAATAACAAGGCAAGAGCTTGCTCCAGAGCAACTAATTTTGCTTTTACTCTCAGCTCCCAATTCATGCTGCATTGTCCAACCTTGTCTCAATTAAAAATCATCTAAAGTTTTAGCTGGACTCAAAACAGAGGAAGTAATAATATTTCCTTCAAGATGTAGAGTGGCGTAGATCGTTAAGCAACACTGTATTAAAATGTGAAGCAAAACAAATCATATTTTGAGGTGTTTCTCAGGCGAGTGGAGAACAGTTATTTTGCAATACCCTGTTTACAAAAAAATACTCTTTTTGGTTAAAAAGTACCTGAAAAGCACTGCTTATGTTAGTGACAACATTTAAAGTGGTCCTTAATATTATTTCAGTTTTGAGATGAGAAACAGTAAATAAGTCAGCTATGCCAGCAATGTAATTCAATAAAGTGTCAAAAGTTTTATGATTCTGTTTGAAATTAATGCTCAGCATTCTGAGAGCCAAAGAAATAAAACAATGGGAGTAAACTGATGATGGATATACTTGGTAAAACCCCCTGAAATAATGACATTTTAAAATCAGTAACATTCAGAAAAATCTCACATAAGTCTCATGACTGATCTGAAATTTAGCTGTGACATTGTAAACTACAATATATGCAGGAATATGTCAAAAGTTGGAAATTACTTAGAGAAATTTAAATACTGATAATATAAAATATTACATAATTATTGTATCCTGTAACTTCCTCATGTGATTTCCTATATTTTTAAGGATAAATTTACTTAGTCTCACCAGTAGGCATCATATCCAAAGTCTTCTTAGCTTAGTTCTGTTCCACACTGAATCAATTATAGATATTTTATCTGTTTAAAATTATTTATACCTATGCAAAGAGACATTTTTGAGTGGTATTGAATATATTGCCCTTGCATAGACTATGGAAAAAGGCTGAATCCTCTGTAGCGTGCTTGAGCTACATTTTGCTGTTCGCTGGGCTAGGAACTTAAGTTTTGAGCTCAGAAATTCTTAGACACACAGTGAGGGAGTGATCTGTCTTAACTCAGACATCTAAATGCCAGATGAATAAACCTGAACCAGTCACACCCAATCCCTTTCCTAACAGTTTGCAAATAAAGGAATTCTTCTTGAAAATGAGACATGATTGCCTTCAAATTATTAATATTTTATGTGTCACCATTATGCAGTGCTTTGTTCACAGCTGAGAGTGCAGTGAGAGCAAGAGTTCCTTGAACGATACTGCAACATCTCAGTATCTTTTCTATACTCTTCAATGTTAAAATCTTGAACTTACTAGGTTATAATGGAACTTCAGTTGACATTCTCTGTTTCTTCATAGCCTTACTGTCCTTAAGTGTTTTTGAGGGATCAGGACAACCTTGAGAACAAAAAAAAAAGCAGAAGTAATTTATTGGAAGCAGTACAGCTGCAGAGGGTTTTATGTTGATAAGGGAATAGCCCTGGAACATGCCAAATGCAAATAAGGCAGGCAGTAATGTACTGCCTGCATATTTAAGAACTACTTATATAATAGGTAAGTACTGGGGAAATTATTTCATTTTGAGCATGGCAGCTTTTGATATATTTTGTGAACACCAAAATGCCATTCTTAGAGACTGCTTATCAATCCTCTGTCCCTCAACACATAAATACATTCATACATGTGCATTTGGAAAAAATATTAGAAATAACAAGCAGAATTAATTGAAAAAACCCTATATATTTTAAAGTGCGTGTGTTTATAGGACGAGTTTTAAATCAGACAGCCAGCTCAAATATGTTTCAAGTTACTGCAACCACTAAAGGTAATCAGAACAGTATGAGTAGAGGTAAGTAACTACAAAAACATTCAGAAAACAATCCCCTGTAAATTTTATGAAGTTATATAATTAAAAGGGGGAAAAACTAATGTTTAATAGCTTAGAGTTTTGCTTAGGGAATACACTTTTTCATGCTCATGCTCCACTGAAATAATTTCAAATTTTCAAGAGTGTAGCAAGGCATTTCATGTGGCTAATGGACTGTCTTAGTTTGAAA
>VZTN01000932.1:0-20298 GCA_013400515.1 Erpornis zantholeuca
AGCATCTGTCTCAACGAGTATAAATGGATCTGGATCTTGCATCTGGTCGTTCAGCTCTTGTAGTTAAGACCTGCTTAGGACTTCCACATGTCTCTAGGGTGCAGCCAAACTCAACTTTCCTGGTTAAATTAACAGATGACATGACTTCAGATATTCCAATATTTTTGAGAAATGCATACTTCTAGGACAGGGTTGAACATTAGAGGAATATACAGCAATTGGGAATAAAAGCATGCAGATTTTGTAAGTCTGTTTTTTTAGTCTTTGCAGCCAACAGTAGATTATCTCTAATGTGAGATTCTCCTGGTTTTATTCCTTGTTATCGTCCTCTTATGTAGATAATAGGAATATTACATGGTTAATTAACTCCTTTGTTGGGTTTGCATTTGTGGTAGTTGGCTCTTTGGCACAGGGCACACATTTTCCATGTTTCATACTTCATTATACTGGACAGCAGTAATGAGCTGAATAAAAAGTTTGTTTCTTTGCTAATTCACTTATCTGTGGAGAAGCCTGATAGACTCCCTAATGACTTGTAATGTCAGATGTGAATATTGAACTTGAGGGAGTAAAGTACTTTAGAGACACAGGTCAGCTCTTCTGGACAGGAGTTATAGTGACTCTGCTTCAGGATTACAAGGTGCAGTGGAGCTTTCTCTTCTGCAATAGCTGAACTAGCAGTCACTCTGAAGAACCATAGTGAAACAACAGGGCAATCAATAGAAGATTGCAGACTTAGACCTTAACTTGCTGTCCTCTGAGACAATGGTATATGACCAGTATTTCAGTATAGAGTATGAATTTCACATGTGTGAAATCCAGCTCCTTTTTTTTTAATCCTTTTATTTTAAATGGATATTTAATTTGTGGGAAAAAAATCCTAAAAAACTGCAGCAGGTCGTTGAAGGTAGCTGCTGGATAGATGGATATCTGCTTTCTACCTTTGTAGTATTTTTCTGAAGGCAGAGTGCATTGTAGCTTGAAGAGCAGATCTGCTCAAAATTAATGCCTGCTGCGGTGGAATAATGCACTTAGATTTTACCTTTACTCTTTTATCTCCACAGCAAGTTGGGATTGACAAAGGTGACATCCCTGATCTTACACAGGTAAGCTTCTCATATAGTCTTTTTGGATTTGTGTAATAAATAGAAGTTCTGTAATTAGGAAAGCACACCAGGAATGCAGATGTTGGTTATACCACCTAACATGCTGTAGCTGCTGGTCCATTTTAAGTATCACTTGCCAATCAGCCTGGGTGCCTGGCTTTGTGTTTGATATGAAGAGGATGTTTACTTAGAGGAAGAGATCCACACTGAAGACCTGTGGCAGTTTTGATGCCAGTAAAACTGGAAGAGAAGAGCAACCAAACTACTTTGCTGCAAATCCCAACTCTTCATATAGTTTTTGTTCATGCAGTTTTTGATAGCCTCTTGAAAGCCTGGTTTAAATCAGTGTCAAAATAGTGTCTCTTTTAGATAAATGCCACTTAAAAATTCCAAAAGTGAGACATTATGAGAAGATGGAGAGTTTTGATCTTTGTGGATTTCAGATACAATGGAGCTATAAAGTCTGGCCACTCTTTCAGCAGAGAAAAGCAGCATGTGCAATACCAGGCCTAATCCTCAAGTAGCTGATGTAGTATGTTGCCCTAACTCTCTGTCTCAGGGACTCTTTTTTAACATAGTCCAGTCCGTCATGAACTAAGTCCTTAAACCAGAAGAAAACACCTTAAACCCAGTTAATGAAATATACTTTATATTCTGTGGCACTTTTATCTGCATCTGCTTGTGTCATGCCAGCCTGTTCTGCATCATCAGTCAGTGCTGCACTCACCCAGCAGCACCTTAGTTACTGCTACTGGACGGTGCCCTCCACCCCCTGAGCCACCACTTTAAAATAGAATAGTTCTTTTGGAAGGAGGGAATCTACAATAATAATCTCATCCAACTTCCTGACCACTTCAGTCTCGGCTCAGGTAGTCCCTCACAACTGTATTCTTCCAGAGGCTGCTTGAGACTCACTTGCTAAGGCTAGCCTGAAACATGCTGTACAAGTTATGTATAAGACCTCAGCAGCATATTTCAGAGAGAAATAAATAAAAGGTGAATAATACAACTGAATTTCAGCTAATAAGTAATACATAATTCTGTGTAGTATCAATGGTATACCTAAATTTCTATAGCAAGCCCTGGCAGTGGTCAGTATTCTGCAAGAAGTTGGTTGTGTTGACATTCTGTGTGACTGTAAATCACATCTACTCTGTAAATCCAGGCAAGTGGTCCCAGTAGTGTAATTCAATTGATAGCTGTCATCTTTGGACTTTATAGTTTGGCTGCTGAGTTTTGGAGGCTGAGAAGGCATCTTAGCAGTTAAAAATCTTGGCTAATTTTTATTTACTAGCATTTCTTAAAGTATGACAGTTTTGCCCCTTGTGGCTAGTGGGGAACCCATATCTAAGGTTCCAGCACAGTGTGGACTGATAGGTTACCTAATGTTAAAACAGTATGTAGAAGAAATTAGGCAATGTTCAGTGTTGCAGATTGGGTACCAGGTAGTATTTCCTTTCCAAATTGTTGTGTCTGGATAGAAGTTTTCTGAAGTTTCTTCTCTGAGTTCTGTTTGATAGATAAGTTTTGTATTACCTTGATGGTATTTAAGAAACCTTATCTAATATATTGGAAAGCTATCTAAAGTGTCTAGAAGTTACTGGTAACAGTAAATCATGCAATCTTTTTTTAAAACTGTTTTTTTTTTAAACATAGCTTTTTCTTACATGTTAAAGTCACTCAACTTGTATCTTGCAATATAGCCTTTTTGAATATATAAAAATCTGTATTTCTCTGGGTTTTTTTAGTTTGTTTTACCTTTCTTCTTTTACTTTATGCTGGAGAATTCTTATAACTAGGTCACTTGTGTTTAATCAATTCTTATTATGCCCAAATCAATTAAAAGTTAATAAATATGCCTGCAAAAGCAGCAAGGTCAAGATGTCTCTTCATTGCTTATGGATGTAGGACATATTTAAACTCAATATGTCATTTAAGATTATTTTGAATGTTTTAAATTTCTGGGTGTGTTAAGGTACTGGTTTTAATGCTAAAATCAATATGCAGAGACTGCAAGTACACTGAGCTGTGCATTGGCACTAGCAGGTGCTATGCATGCTGAAATATCTGGTGCAGCCAGCCACCTGGTTTTTCAGTATAGGAGCAGTGGTTAGTCTGTTTTCAAGCATCACAAACTGACTTGTTTGATAATTATGTCTGCCCTGAAATTAAAGATGTTATTTCTGAAAAACATCATAGGTATTGCTGTCAGGAATTGGGGTTGATCTGAAAGAGACTGATAAAGAGAATTCCCTGTTTAGAGACTGATGAACTGATGAACTTGTAACCTTGATGAAATATTCAAATATTACTGTATCTCTCAAGGGTTTCTTCAGTGCTTGTAGATCTTCTAAGAGTCTACTTATCCAGACTCTATTTTTATACTGGAATAGCTAAGCCCAGTGTGCATTTACAACTACTTTTTCTATCTGGCACTGTAACAGCAAGTGCCTGTGTGGGTATTGGCTGCTGACCACAAAAAGGTTGCTTAAAATAAAACCTAAGATCAGGGAGGCCTAAAAAAGCTTTGTTTTTTATAGATGTCTAAAATAGTAATCTTTCTGCATTTCGAGCTAGCTGCACAGTAACCTATGCCAGGGTACAATTTTGAGAAGAACAGCTATAAGGTTCGGTGATGTTGGGTGTCTTGAGCCACAGGTAGCTCCTTCTGGGGGCATTGGAAAGGACTTTGTTTCATTTAGGCTGCAAATGCTTTCTAACCCTCTGGTCATGAAAGAGATGTTGGGGTCTGACTACAGGCAAAACTGAAAGTGTGACTTTGAGCCTGTGAACCTTAAAATTAACCCTGTGGATGCCTGTGCTGTTGTCAATGTTTAACAGTGATTTAAAGCATGATGAGCATCACATCCTGGATTTAGGCTTCAGGTGCTGCATAGTGGAGGTAGACATTTTCTCTCTGCAAATTTGGATGCAGTAATATCTTTTTAAAAACTGCCTGAATTTTGAAATTCTGAGATTTGCCTGAATACTTCTAGCATGGAAATCCACTATTTCCATGCTGATGTAAATAAAGTAACTGCATGAGCACACACATGGTGGACTTCAGGGAATTTGGTGCTGGATTTCAAAGTATGGTTAGATCACTGCAATACACTGAGGTGTGTATCTTTCTCTTTGCCTTCAAGGCTCCCAGCAGTCTCATGGAGACCCTTGAGCAACATCTAAACTCACTGGAAGGAAAAAAGCCTGGCAACAAGTAGGTATATATGTTGTGCCATGTATCTAGCCATAATAGTGGCAGTGTGAGATTAGTTCATATATAGGTTTGCTTGCCTCCACCAACCTCTTTCTGTCACTTAGCTGAAAATAAGTAAGACAAGGCTTTTCCTTTCCTTTAAAAAGTTTTCTTAATGGCAGTCTTTTCTTCAATTATGGGGGAAACACACAGAACAACTAGACACTTTCCAATATGCAGTAAAAGTACTTGAGGAACTCTAGAAGGAACTAGGGGGTTGCATGCTGCTAAGGCTTTTATCATCAAAATATGTTTCTTTTCTAATGGTTTTGCATCTTCTTACTAGATACTTGCCATGGCTAAGTCTAGGAAGGATTAAGCTAAACCTCTGTTTTCTCTTTTACTGTTGCTTTCCTTGCAATTTAGCGAAGGGTAAGTACATACCTTTACAAGTCATTTGCTTGCAGGCATGGTTATGTGTATTTTTAAAATATTGTATTGAACACTTAGATATTTTATTTGAATTGTGCTCAACTCTTCTTTGCTTTTGTATATAGTCATTAAGTTATTTTTTTGTCATTTCTGTGATTAGAAGATCTGGAAATCTTCTAATCTGTTCTACAGCTCCTAGGAGCTGTATCCAATTCAAGTAACTTATAAGATGGATGCTAGTTCAATACTGGTGCAGCTTTATCTTCAACTCCTCCTTTCATCTCTTAGATCAAAGCAGCTCTAAAAATATGTGGCAGTATTTTCATACCTCATAATGAAAGCAAACAAATGCACTGACGTGCATTTTAAGTTATGATTAAGGCTCTGTCGGTTGCTATTAGTGTGATTTTTGTGCATGTGGGAGAACTTTCAGCTTGAACTTTCCAACTCACTGTTCGCATACTTTTAAATGCAGTTATTTTCAAGTAGCTCTGACTTTATTTAAAAGAAAATAGACTTTGAAAATTTGCTGATACATCCTCAGAAGACTTATGTTATTTAACTGCTTCAGTATTGGTGGTGTTCTGCTGCTGTTGCATGGTTTTCTAATATGGTGACATGTTGCCCCAGTAACTCTTTCCTACTGGGTCCTGTAGGCCCCGAAGCAAGACATTTGCATGCATTTCTGCCTTTCCTCCATTTGGCAGAGCTTATTTGAAAGGCAGAATAATCCTGTGATGCCAGTTAGCTTAAAAGATTGATTTAAGATTTGCAGTAAAATTTGCATTCCTTGTCTAAAGTGGCACATGGAAGTTTGAGAAAAAGGGCATGCAATTGAAGAGTTCTTCGGAAAGCTTTCGTGCTTAGGTTTTAGTCTTTTTGCAGGAGTTTTGATGACTGGAAACATAGTTTTAAAACTGTACTTATCTGAAAACCCCCTTTTTTTTCTAGATCTGGGGCTCCTTCTCCTCTGAGCAAGGTAAGTACTGCCAGTTGCTATACTAGAAAATTCTTGTTCAGGTGATATGATTTAGAATATTGTAAGGGCATAAAGAGTTACATTTCCATCTCTTAATCTAATTTTTAGACTTTGCCACCTAGTTGACAAAATTGCACCTTTTAATGGCTTTATAAATAATGGCCCTGTAAGAGCATGTCAGTGGTCTCAAGGCCTGCAGTGCTTGTACCAGTCAGGATGCTAAGGAACTTTACCTGGATGTGATGGTTGCTCCTGGTGAAAGCATAAAAGACACACATATTTTTATCTCAATTTCTATTTGCTTTCACTCCACCTTAATTCTCATGTCACTGAGAAACTTGCTCCAAATCCTTCACTCCCTCTGCAGATTTTTAGGAGGAAGTTCTGACTCTTTAAAACCATATTCATGTGAAAATCCAGGACGAAAGGAAGAAAATTTTCATCCAATATATCTGGTTTCAGAAATGACCTTTATTAGTGAGCCTGCTGACCTTAATTTAAAACAAGAGTTGCCAGTGAAAATGCCTTGGTTTGAGTGTCAGATAAACTAATGAGCTTTATGGTGTTAGTAATAGTAGCTCCTGGTATCTATGGAGCATTGCCAGGTGCTATAGCTGTGTCTCATAATGGGTGTTGTGCAGGAAAAACTCGATGAAATCTTCTGAATCTGAGGCAGGGGGTTCAATGCCTGATTCTAGAGAAAGCTCTTAAATTTCTTTCTGAAAAGCCCTTCACAAAAAACCACAATAAAACCAAATGAAAACAAAACCAACCAAAAAATAACCCCCCCAAATCTCCTGTTTAATACAAGAGCAGTTGGCGATAACTACATGATGGCTCAGAAAGTGTTCTTACGACTTGAACCACATCTTCCTTGATGCACGTGAGGGATTGGGACCATTATAGTCTCAAACCTTACTAAAGCTTTGAGGATTGTCTAGAAAGCTTACACCCATCTACTAGAGTTATGATGATGGGATGGGAGTAGAAGAACTCAGAAGAAAATCTCTTCACCTTTGCTGTTCTTTTTCCTTCTTGGAAGTGGTCAGAATGGCAAACAGTACTAAAATTAGGACTTGTTTTCAGTTTTTACGAAAAGGATCTCTCTAGCATGTGAGGTTCTGTACCAAAGCTTAGAATTGTATCTTTTAGAATTAAATTGACACTCTACAAGGTAACTTGAGTCTTCAAGTTCACAGAGGAGTTGCAGTATACTCTCCGGGGTGTCTGTCCTTGCCATACTTGAAGTATCTTTATCCAGAATTGGAGGAGCTAATGAAGCAGTCATAGGCTGAGCTGTCTCTTGTATCTTCCCAAGGTCTTAACCTTGAGTGCTGTTGATGGTTCCTTAAATGCTCTTGTGCAGGTTTATTAACACACTTTGAACTGGTTTCTAACCATTTCTATCACCATTTCTGTGGTTAGACTACTAAGGTGCTGTTGAGGACAAACAACTATTTCATTCCATAGACAACATGAATAGAGCCTGACAACCCCTTTAGAATAAATCTTGTAGAAATGTTTTTCCTCCTTTGGAGTTACCTTGGGGCCTCTCAGCTCTGCTACCATCTGAAGTCTTAGCCCAGTCTTCCTTAAATTCTTTCAGAGGAGAAAATAGCTCACAATAAAAAGACCTGATGTGAATATTGGGTTTTTAAAGTATGTGCATCTGTGCTTGAGTTGGTTGTAGAGAAATGTTGATATACTGAATGTATATTTAAAATATTTCTCCAGTCTTCTCCAGCCACAACTGTTACATCTCCTAGTTCTACTCCAGCAAAAACTGTTGATACATCTCCTCCAGTTGATCTTTTTGCAACTTCATCTACAGCTGCTCCAGTCAGGTAAGTTAAGAAGTGTATTTGAGTTACTGAGCTTGATGTAGGTTCCAAAGTCATACTTGCAATAGGAGGCTTTGCCTGAAAGACTTTGCTTCTTTTACAAGTAGTGTACATCAGTTTTGAATGGTCTACGTTATTCCATCAGTATGGATCACAAGTAAACTCTTAACACAAAGAAAACCAAAACCCAAAATCAAAAATACTGTACAGAAACTTCTAATTGAATAAACTGAAGTAATGTGCAAATCCAGATTAGCCTTTGCTGACCTTCAGGAATCTCTTTCTAAAGCTGCAGAATTAGCATTCCCTTTTCTTGCTTTTCAAATCAGTTAATGAAGCACAAAGATAATGAACTTCTGAAGGTTAAAATAAAAAATAAACATTTTACCTATGAGAAAATATGAACCTTGCTTTTGAGTCAAAACCAGAACAAAGCATTCTTGCTCGTTATAAAGAGCAGGTGATTGAAGTCCAGAGGTGTAAAAAAACCAAGCTTGAACCAAAAGTCTGTAAGATGTAACTAATTTAAGTGTCAGGTGAAGAATTCACTGAAGAAAGACTTCTATTGTTTGTTATTTAAATGTTCTAGATGAACAAGATCTGGTTTCCTAAGTAATTACTTGACTGGCTTAACCCATAGAATTTTTGCCAGTTCTCTTCTACCTAATGCCTGTTTATTGCCTGGAAATTCAGGTTTCTTGCTTTCTGACATGTCATGATGAAATGTGGAAGTAGAATGGTGCTGGTTTCAGTCACAGCAGTTATTTTCTCAGTTTTTAGGGACCACCTGGGGTTTTGCATTTTCTGGTTTGGGTGTTGTGGTGGGGTTTCTTTTGGTTTGGTTAGTTGGGTTTGGGTTGGGGTATTTTTGTTTGGTTAGTTGGGTTTTTTTTAAAGAATAGTACATCTTGTAGATCTGTTGCAATGTCATTATCAGGAAATGGAAGTAACTTAAGGTTCCCTTCCTGGGTTGTAGCATATTCCTGGGACTCACTACACGAGAGGTACTTATGGCCACTTCTCTAACCCTAAAGCCTGAAAAAAATGTCTCTATTTCATCTAAACTAAGGTTAATTCCTGTAATCCAGTCAGGTTTTTTTTTTTTTTAATTGATTGAAATGGCAAATTCCTCCAGTGTTTAATGTCTCTCTTCCTTTTCTTGACAGCTCTTCCAAACCATCCAGTGATCTTTTGGATCTTCAGCCAGATTTTGCTGGTACCGGGCAGGCAGCTCCAGCACCTGCTCCTGCGGGCGCTGCTGCTGCTGCTGCTGCTGCTGGAGGCACTTCCTGGGGAGGTAGAGAAACCTCACTATCAGCATCTCTTCTTGCAGTCTCCATCTTCTTGCCTGGCTGAACTGAAATCTGCCTCTTACTCTGCTAGCACAGGATGTTCCCAACTCACTCCCAGGCTTCTGCTGACCTGACAGTCAGGCATCCCTTTGCAGCACAAGGCTGCTTCTTCTTTCCAGGGATGTGTATAAGCTGCTTATAAGGGCCTGACTGCAAAGCTGGGGGAGCCAGGATTATGTGACTAAAAGTGAGCAGGAAGGGGATGGATGAAGGTGAGCAGGTAGGATAGGCACTTCAAAACAGAAGAACCAGAGCTGCTTGTGTGCTTATTGGCAAAGTGGGGCAGAAACCAGCTCTTCTGTTCATAGAGCAAAGCCCACAGATCAATAGGAGGAAGAACAAAAATAGCTTTTAAAACAAAAATGCATGTAAAGAAAATGGTGGCAGCTTAGTTCTGCTGCAAGTGTGGTTACCTCTGACAAGCCTTACCATATTTCAATAAAGTATCTTCCTTGTGTGCTTAGAATAATAATATGGAAATAGAAGTAGAGGATTTACTTACTGCTTTCAAACAGGAATAACTAACCAGCTCTCTGAAATCTGACCCTGTTGTTCCAGGCAACGCTAGCATCTGGTGATTTGGAAGACCACAGTAAATATAGACAGTGTTCACTCCTGTCCTGTTAAGACAAGCAATTAGGCCAGTAAATGTGATTTAATTTACACAGTAGTAAACCCATTGTGTACTCTTAAGAGATCCTGTATGGCCACGTAATGAACTCATCAGCCCTCTCCCGGCAGGAATGCAACACTGAGTCATGCTGACTCTGCTGTCAGTGCTCCTCTGGGTACTGGTGGCTTCTGCAGTCCCTGTTTCCGTTCTTAGTTGTAGTTCATTAAAGATGACATTGTATTTCAGCCACTTCATTATGAGAGGATAGCTAGGGCTGTCATGTAGACATTGTATTGCATATTCCACTTTAATCTGCTGAATTAATTTCTTTTTTTTCCCCCAGCAAATGTCAATTTTATTAACAGAAAGGTAATCTTATACAGAAAGCACGACCAAAGAGTCATCTATTCTAGGATGCCTGGGACTAATTATTCTGCAGTATTTCGATTGTGTCCTATTTGTCTTACTTTGTCATTGCCAAGCAATGAAATACAAGCTTTTGAGATGTTTGAAAGAGCATGAAAGAGCCAGCTTTTTTAAGCCATTGCTGATTCCTGCAATAATAGAAGTATAAATAAGCAGCCAGTAATATTGTAAAGTATTGCTTTGCATGGAAATTGAAAGCTGATTTGGTTTGCTTTTTTTCTTTTTGGACAAAACACCCACAGTTTGGAACTTAGGTGTTTTTATTCTTCTGAATTACTAAAACTTTAAAATTGACTAATAATGCACCTAGTCTTACTCCATGGCAGAAAAGGACAGCTAACTGTTTTCCTATGGCCAGAATTGTCACTATCCTTGTCAAGAATACTTACCTTTCAGAATAGCATTTTGGTAACTTAGTAAGCTTCAGCTTCATCTGCTACTTAACTGCTGGCAGCAGTCCAGGAGTGATGACCTGTTACTGCCCTGGAATCATGCTTGCCCTTTTTTTTGTTTGTTTGTTTGTTTGTTTTTAACTCTTTGAAAGGAAAAAAAATACTTCACTAGGCGGGTAGGGCAGTACTGAGGCAGATCCCTGATGTGAGCTAGTGAACTCTCCATTCCTGGAGATTTTTCAAGACCTGACTAGTCAGAGCCATGGCTGACCTAATCTGGTGTTGGGAGCACTGTTATTCTGAGCAGGAAGCTGGACAAGATGACCTTCCTTCCACCCAGGGCTTTTGGTAGGATGTGTAACCATGCCTCCCTGCTGCTTGAGCTGCTTGTTCTTCTGGACTGCAGCAAGTTAATGTGGAAACTCATGAGAAAACAGTAGTAGATGGAGGAAGCTGGAGGAAGTGCTGCAGTTCAGAATAGCCAGGAAAATGTAAACATCAAACACTTCATTATGCAGCATCAATATATGTCAACAGTAAACAATCCTGCTTTTCTCAGTCTTGCTGGCAGTGTGGATTCTAGGTGTTGGCTGTATATTCAGTATAGTGAACTATATTTAGGGGTAGGTACAGTACACTGTGTATCTTGTTGTATACCTACTGCATTTCTGACTATACAATATGTCATCTACCAAATGGACTATAACTTGAAAATCTACACTTCTGTGCTATCAGGAGACCATCAAGATAGGGTAATATGCTGCTTGCAGAGCACTGCGAGGAGAATAGACAGGCATTTGGCAGGTAGAGTAGACTATAGTATTACAAAAAATACAGTAGGTCAAAGTCTGCATTTTTGTGAAGTTTGACTCTTGGATATAAAAGAAAATTGACTTGAATTTCTGTTCTGAACTACCTTACAGTGTGCCTTAGAACATGGATTTGCTAACAGTGCTGTTACTTTAATATTACTACACAAAAAACCACTGGTTTTAATCATTCCCATATTAAGACTAAGTGTAGATTGCTATGCTGGATAATTGTAATTTCACTGTATTGAGTTCTGTAACATAACTGAATAGCAAAAAGGCATTGAAGACTAAGCTAGTAGAATGTAAAATTTACCAACACTTTCAAGTCTAGCTGTGAGACATTCACCTGGTGTGCAGTAATGGGATACCTGAGTGCTGCATTTTTAATGCACTGTTCTGCTCTTTCAGAATGGTATTTTGACTTAGTTCAGCTTGTGCAGTCAGGCTCAAGTAGAACTCATCCAAGGAACCTTTTATTAAAATTGTAAAAAACCTAAATGTAGGTTTTTGCTGCCTTTTTTACAAGTGTTGTGAAATAAAAATTTTTGAAGATAGGTCTGTGCCTGCTCAAATCATTTTGCTTCCAAATGCTGACCCACAGTGAAGCATCAGGACTCTGCTTGCTGTGCAGTGTGGATCAGATGAACCCATGACCCCGTTATGTGTACAGTGAATCTAGGAGCAACACTGAGCTACGGGTGGTTGCTGAGCTTAGACTATCCTAACTACAGAATAAAAGTTTAATAGGACAAGCTCATTAGTTTTCACATGTTTTTATATCTCATGGTTGATTTTTATATAGGCAGACCTTCTGTGTTTGAGCTCAATCTGTCTGATCCCAGAGGACATCAAATTGTAGGAAAGTCTGTCATTAAAGATGCTTCATTGGCTTCCAGAAACAGTTGACTAAGGAACCAAAGTTGGAGCAGAGCCAGTCTGCTTATGCTTATGCTGTCAACATTCATACTCCTTATAGCAAGTGTTAACAGAGTTAGTTGTTTCTGCAGAGCATGTTTGCTCTATCATAAACGCAGAAAAAGCTTTCGAAGAGGAGCTGCTCTATTTATTTATTTCTTTATTTTGCACTTAACAGTTGTCCCAAGTCCAAGAACCACCACCTGTTTGTCTCTCAGAATATCTTTGGGGACTAGGGATGCCATGTATCATATCCTGAAGTAACTTAACACTGTATTTACAAGCTGCTCACTGCTGAAATAGCCTTGCTTAAGTGCCTGTTCTGTGAAGGGTTTCAGGCATGTATTGGTTCTGTTTTGAAGAGTTATTAGACAGAATGAGCTTTATCATGTCAGAATAACTTTTTGAATGTTAGAAAAGCAAGCGTAGAAATTATGTTTCTAGACATAACCTAGACATGTGATTTAGAATGAACATTTGGCTGATGAATGTCTTCAGTCTGGCAATTCTGCTAATTGCTCTGTTTTTTTATTCTGCTGTCATTTTAATGGACAATCACTAGACCTCTTGGGAGAGGGTGAGTAGTATTTTTGATCTCTAAGACCTTTGTGTGTCAAGACTCCTTACTAAAAGCTCCAGCTTTCTGGAGATGAGTGACTGTGGTCTCTGCCTTTCCCCTTACCTTTCCTGTTTGGTCTTCATTACATGGTTGCATATAGATAATCTGGCTGCACTTTCCGGTGTTACCTCTGAGCCACAGATCTCAGATCCATTTGCCTCAGAGCCTGCTGCAGCTACTGCTCCAACTACTGAAACTACAACTACTACGGCTGCTGCCGCTACAACCACCACTGTCCCTGCTGCCACTGCTGAAGTGGATCTCTTTGGAGGTTAGTTTGGTTGCTGTAGTGCTCTACACCAGTTCATGATGCTGTTGAAGCAATACTGAGCTCAGCTGGGTAGCAAGGCCTCTGGTTTAACCAGCTGTACCAGAAGTGCCTATGTGTTGGATGCTAGATGGAATGGGAAATAAACTGCCCAACAACCTATGGAAAACTGTAAACCTTAAGACTGTTAACCTTATGATTGAACAGCTAAGAACAGTAGTTCTCAGGTTCACACAGGGGTAAGCAGGAATTGTTTCCACATTATTCAATAACCATGCACTGTGCTGCAATTTCTGGGAGAAGCAGCTGTGCCTTCATAGTTGAAGAGGATGGATGTGACAGCATCCTGCCCCTTTGTTACTTGTCATGCTTGGGCTGTGTTGTGTTTCTTTTGAGTATTTCCTGTAAATAGAGTATCTAGCCAATTGAAGTTACTGCATTTCAGCAATCTTGAATCTGGGTTTCATTTCACAAATATTTGCAGTAAATTGAAGTGGTGATGAACTTGTACTAAATGCCAATAATATGTAAGTATTAATACTCTGCAAATAATAATATGTAAAGGAATCAAAGGAAACATATTCTTAGAGTTTAGACCTGCTCATTCAGTTTCTAATGTTATCTGCTATCCCTTAGAGTAAGAATACATTTCCCACTGTATGTTGTCAGTTTTCTTTTTACTGCTGTGGAGCAGGAGGCTTCCCAACAGCGTGCCAGAAATTACATTTCTTTTGAACAATATACCAGCCCAGTAATGGAGACATCTTCTCATTTACAAACTATTAACATGTTTAAGATCACGTGACCACTGTGTTTTTCTAGTTTTTTCTTCTCTCACGCATACTTCCAGCATGACGGGATGTCAGGAATAAGTAATAACTTATTTGCCTATCAAGACTGAATTCCAGTATCTTCTCTGTGGGGTGTGTTTATCTATCACTTCTACTGACAGGAGTGCTGGAGAGGTCTCATACATAAACAGCTTGCCTACAAAGGTGTTTCCTAAATACTGAAAGTTCCCAGTTAGAAGGTGTTTTAGGACTGGCTGCAACAGACAGCACCAAAATATCCTCCATTGAAGTGCTGAAAAGCTGTAAGAAAGGAATACAACTGCTACTTGCTACCTACTCCTTCTTTTACAAAGATTGATAATAATCCGAGTGCCACAAGATCAGCCAGTTGAGAAGTAGCTTCAAATTGTCATGGGCAAGGTTCTGGATGCCTCTAGGAGTGAGAGAGAGTCTCACTCACCTAGAGAGAGAGATGTTGGTTGCTCTCAGGAGCCTGTTGCAGAAGCCAGGGCCTGTGCTCATTAACAACCCTGCAGATGCATAAAGTGTGAAACTTATGGTATGTAAGCACTGAGGTCCAGTCAGTCTGGGATACCACACCTTCAAATTGCATTATTAATTTAGTAATTAATTTAGCAATAGGTATAGGACTTTCTGAAAAATGAAACAATAATTAAGTGGATAGAAATCCCTGTAAACTTGAAACCTATCTGTCCTTGTTGTTCCAGTATTATGGCAACAAGATGCAATCTTTTTTTTTCTACCTTTTCTACTCTGTGCCTGGAAAAACAGCTACTGCCAAATCTTGTGCCTGCCTCCAGGCTTGTCAGGCAAAGACCTGGACGTGTTTAGTTTCTAGAGATTTAACTGATCATTAGATAACTTAGTGACGCATGTTAAGAAGTGGAGCTTCACCCTTCAGTGTGAAAAGAATTTCACTTTTGTGGTATGCAGTCTTCTGTGACTTGATCTCTTCCTTTAAAGAGAATGTATTTTGTCACTCAAATGCTATAAATCTCCAGTGGATTATATATTAGATGAATACTGATTTTTTTTCCCTGGAACACTTCAGAGTGAAGCAAGGTTTTATTGTTTATGGTAGCAGAAAACCTCTAGTTCTCAAGANTTTGAGTTTTTTGTTCCTGTTTTTTTTTTTTTTTCCTGAAGGCTGTGCTGTAAGTATATTCTACCATCATATGTAACTGCAAGGTAACAAATTCCTTGTTATCTTAAGACTGTGTACAGTACAAGAAGAGGTAGTTTTGGGGCAGACACTGCTACTCTCTAGTTTTTGTGATGCTATACGTGCTTACACTTAATCCTATTAAGTAGGTATTTCACCTTTGAAGTCTGCTGGAGATAGTCTTTAAGGTCACCTTAACTTCTTGCATCTTGCCAGTGCTTTGTTGCTTCACAAGGTTTCTTGTGGTAAGGTATGGTAGGAGAAGGTACAGGGGCAGTGATCTCAGGAGAAAGAATGTAAAGAGTCTTCAGGGAGTGTCTGTGTAGGGAAATAAGCTGACAGCTGCAGGGAAGAGGTGGCCAAGCTGAAGGAAGAAGCAGTAGAGGAGGCTTTGGAATACCTTGACTGTACTGTATGGCTGATACTTCAGCTGATGGGAGCCTGCATGCTCCTGGGCTTTGTCTTGGAGACATAAGCTCTGCATGATGTGCTCATTGGTAATATGGTATTGGAAGGCAGATGAGAAATGCAGAATTGATCTAGCATAGCTTTTTTTAAGAACTCAATTAGTGGTGATTAATGGGCAAGCTTTCTTTTATCTGGGCCAACTTGAGGAACTCCTTATTGTGTTTCAAAGAGAAACAAGAGGAGGCTGTTTTCAAAGTACAGCTGGAATCATTCCTGAGAGGGAGAAATGCAAAGGTAGAAGAAAGGCAAAATTCCTTGATACACCACTCAAGAATAGAATTTGGGCACAGTATTTTTGGACATGTGTAATGTGCTCTTGAGGTACATTTTGTTGTGGGATTACTCTGTAATCAGTGCAAATAAGAAGTAATGGCAGACACTGTGCATCTTATTATGCATTAAGATGACTTGAATTTTAAGTGGGCAGTCTTCCCTGTAAAGAATCTGCAGGCAAAGTGATGAAGCCTTTTGGCACTAAAGGACTAATGATTGTCCCTTTTGCTGTTGCATGCTGGTATAGCAAGCTAGAACTTGGCTAAAAACACCAAAACAAACAACAAACACTTTGCATAATTATTATTATTTCCTAGCTCTGCGCATAGTGAAATATTTCTTTTTAACTCACGTCAGGTTTACTATACCAAAAAGTAATGAAGGTTGACCAAAGAGGGAAAAAACTCTGGAAACAGTGTACACTTTAGTTCAGTGATCTTTCCTCTACTTGTAACTTCCACAGGATTGTTTCACCTGTTGCATAATACATTGATGATTATAAGTCAGTTGTATCATCTGTGTGAGTAAATTTGTTATGTATTGATCCCATGGCTCAAATAAAGCCTGAAATTATGAAATGAAAGAGATCAGTCTGCAGGAACACTTTGCTGCAGACAAGATGTACTGGTGCACTACTTCAATATTTAACAACTTTGAAAAGCCCTTGTTTGCATTTTAGTTCAGTAAGAACTATATGAATTCAAATGTAATGCCGTACATGATACATACCTGTCACTCCTGGTAGATGTTCCGTGCAGTCTCAACTTGCAAAGCTTTCAGAAACATCCCTTTAAGTTTTCAGGATGTCAAGAAATTCAAGTGAGGACCATATGTTACTTGATTCTAGAAGTCAAAAGCTAAATTCACTTTTGAAACAGAAGATTCAAAAATGTGGTGAATACAGTTACAGCTTCAAAGGGAGAATGTCTCTTACACTCTTGAATGTAGGGTTACTACTCCAATATGGAGGAACAAAAAAGAAAATAAACTGTCCCTTTTTTTAATAATAAAATACTCAGATTTATTTGTATCCATTTTTGCATGTTACGCTGGATTTTAGCAGAGGGCAACTGTGCAGGAGCAGCAGAGCTTTTTGAAAATAGCTTAATAAGCACTAATTTAAGAAAAGCCCAATGGCAAACCCTTGGTTTAAACTGTGAATTGTAGGGTCACCTGTCCAGTTTGGTTTGTCTTTATGTTCATGTATGTTTCTTGAACTTCTCAGACTAACTAATATTAGGAGTTCTTACTATGACATTTTTCATTTAGATTCCAGTATGAACATAGGTGTTTATCCCACCTGCCGTTTAACCCAAGTCTGATGCTATAAAAAATTACAGTGCTTGGCAAGAACGTTACTCAGAAGTGTCAGTAAATCATAAAGCTGGTGCCAAACTATCTGTTTCCTTGCATCCGTGGACTGGAAGGAACTCGTGCCCACCTGAATATCTATGACTGTTACATGTGGAACTTCAATAGGCTACATCTGGAATAGGTGTCACGCTGAGGCTGAAGTGATCCCAACATAGAACAAATGACTAGCTCTATGCATTCTGATTTTTGGCCTTAGATGTTGTCTGGAGTCTATCCTTTCATTCTGGGAAATAATTATCAGTGGGGTTGACCAATGTCTGTGCTATTGGCCTACAAGCTTGTGTGGGCACAAATGTGTTTTTTTGAAAGAACCCAGGGAGCCCCTTCATGTGAAAGCTGTCCCTGTAGAGCAAAACTGAACACACATGACCTGACACAAAGCATCTTCTCAAGCAGGATGATGCAGAACTCTTCAGCTCAGTTCTGTGCTGATCGCCTTCCATGCGGTGCATGCCAGTGGGATGTTTGACTCATTCTGATGTTTTTACTTGGACAACTGCCATCCAGTTTTATTGTTGAACAACCTTGTTACTTGAAAAATAGAATTATATTTGAAATGGCTTATTAGCAGGCCGTTTTTGCTACTAACTCATTTTAATTCTATTCTACAAGACTAGTGGGCTTTCTTCTCTTCTGTTGAAGTTTCGATGCATGTTCTTTTGAGCTTTTTAGATTACCTGGCACGAATTTGTTTTTAAAATTGTTGTTTTCATTTTAAAATTGACATTCAAGTTAAAGCATGTTAAGCTTTTTCCTGTGCTAGTTTGACAGTGCAATTGCAGTATTCCCTAACAGATTTTTTTTTAACTTGCTAACTTTCGTAGCAGTAGAAAAATGTCCTTTACAAGCATCTTGAAGTATTTAATCCTCATTGTGCAGTCTTTTTTTGTGAAGAAAATGCTTGCCTATGAGGATAGTCCAAATGGCACTGTCCATTAGGACTACTTCATAGAATTAAGAGCACAAATGCTGGTTTAAGCCTAGAAATAATGCTGTTCATAGCTTGAAATTTAAGCATGCCACTTAGGAACTGGCAAACAAAAAAAAAAAAAAACAGGCAAAGAACAAGTGGCAAACCAAAAAAAAAAACATTCAAAAAACTTCATGAGCAAGTCATTCCAAAACCCAAAATCACTTGTTTTCCTTAACTTGACTGGCTTGCCTAGAAGTGATTCTAAAAGGACAGACGGCTGGCCAGCCATCAGTTCAGATGAACAATCTTGATCTGTTTGAAGCAAGCTGAGTAAATATAAACTATGCATCAGGTTATGGCTTCAGAAAGATCCAGTTGGAATACTGTTAAGAAACAAGTAAGTGCAATTTTTCAGATGTTGCATGGCTGACTTGGCTCAAAGACTAGAAGTGGTAGATACAGATATCTGCCAGAGTAATTGGATTGTTATTCATAACAGTGCAAAGCACTATGCAAGTAAACTCAAAAGTTGCAGATTAATCATATGTAATACAGGCTTTGAGCATGCAAGTTGTTAATATCTGCTCTTAAGTTAATTTTTTAATTAGTTAATTTTGGGTAGTACATGAGCATGCTGCTCTGAACCCTTATACAATGAGAATAATGCCTTCTTTTACACTCTTTGTGCTTATTGTGGGCAACCCAAGAAGCTCCATCTGCAAACCCTGTCTAGAACGTGCTTGTGTGGGGTTGGGGGAGAGACAAAGCGTTTTGCGCTGCATGACTTGTCTTGCTGTTGGAGTAATTACATTCATGTTGTATAAGGGGATCTACCTGTGCAATTTAACTTGGTTCTTTTACTATATTTTTCTTCTCTTTATTCTTTTTTTTTTTTTTTTTAATTTCTGTTCTTAAACTGCACCCAAGATGCCTTTGCAGCTTCTCCTGGGGAAGCCCCTGCAGCAGCTGAAGGGGCAGCAGCACCGGCTACCCCAACCCCTGTAGCAGCAGCTCTTGATGCATGTTCAGGAAATGGTGGGTTTTATGTCATTAGATAGTCTCTTGTTTTGCTGGCTTTTTTTTTTTTTTGTTTAAACTACATGGCAGTGTGTTTTTCTGAAAATTTCATAGTGTTTGCAATTGGTAAAAACAGACCTTAGACTGAAGAGCATGCTTAACGAAATTGCCTGTTTCCGAGTCCCAGTGACTTCGTGTTTATTCAGTAGTGCTAATGAACGGTTCTGTCAGTGCTGAGTTGTAAGCAGTAGCCTGGATAGTCTTTGTCATATTTGTTTTTTGGCCTCATCAAAGAGCCTTTGAAAGTTCTTCCTTTTAGTAACTAGACTAGCTCAGCCTTTCAGACAGTCTTTATTTTAGAAAAACTTAAGTAACGTGTGTGGATAAGTAAGCTAGATGTTAGAGCGACCTCCTCCGCGTGTGTGCGTGTATTTGCAGTATGTGCATTGCCTATAGTTGCTTTGTTCTTGACTTCCTCCCTCACTGATCCTAAGTATGCATACACATATATTTCCCCTCTCCTTTTTACAAGACCCCTTTGCCCCATCCGAAGGTAGTGCAGAGGCTGCTCCTGAGCTGGACCTCTTTGCTATGAAGCCAACAGAGACTGCTGTTCCTGTAGTTACCCCTACAACTAGTGCAGCCACTCCAGTTCCTGCAACAACTCCTTCTCCAGCTGCTGCTGTTGCTGCTGCTGCTACTGCTACTACAGCTACTGCCACTACCACTACTGCCACCACTTCTGCTACCGCCACCACCTCCGCTCCTCCTGCTCTAGATATATTTGGTGGTAATTTTGTTTTTAACTCTTTGATTCTGGTGGATTGATCTGTCAGGAGTACCAAATGAACAATTCGTTGTTGCATGCGTGTTGTGTGCTAGGCTTTCTGGTTTGAAAGCCTATTAATTTCAAATATGATGTGCAAAATTGGAAAATTCTGTTTTCAGTCCAGCCTTTCAAAAATGAGTTAAAGATGTATTGTGTTCTTGGCCTTAGATTTATTTGAGTCTCCTCCTGATGCACCTGCAGCACCTAAACCAGATGCTACTCCTAGCATAGATCTCTTTGGTACAGGTAAAGAGAGAATTCTTCCGATACTCTGCTGCTTTGAGGCTGTGCAATGGTGTAAACTGATTTGAGTGATACTTACTTCTCGTTTTTTCTTTCATTTCTGGAAGATACATTTTCATCTCCACAACCTGGAGCTTCTCCTGTGCCTGAGAGTTCTCTCACTGGTGATCTCTTATCTGGTGAGTGCCTGTTTTCAAGGCCATTCCACAGACTTCCTGGGCTTTTATCCAAAAGTAAAAAAAAAAAAAAAAAAAAA
>VZTN01000932.1:20305-59936 GCA_013400515.1 Erpornis zantholeuca
AAAAAAAAAAAAAAAACCAAACAAAAAAAAAAGAACTTGCTGCCAATTTACATCTTTAAATGGAAATACTAAGAAATACTAGTTTTGGGTTTGCTGCTTTGGTCACAAGATGTGCACTTACTGAAGATGCAAATCATGAAGTGGCTGACACTGAAGGACTGAAGGTCAGTAAGTATATGATGTGATTGTTGAGAGGAAATCTTCTAAGCATAAGAAAATGCTTCATAAGCAATGTTTTCATTAAACTACTGTGGTTTTCAGTTGCTGTGTGAGAAATGTAACATTTTCTGTTTGCAGTTCTGGAGACTATTACCTGAATTTACCAAATCTGTGGTTCTAACTGTTGGAGCCCCTGTGACTTTGAAATATTTAGCTATCATTGTTGCCTTGCTGATACTAAATATTATTTATCCTATGCTTACTGCAGTGGATGCATTTGCAGCCCCCTCTCCTCTACCCGCTGCCTCTCCAGCAAAGGTGGATTCTTCAGGTGTGATTGACCTATTTGGTGGTGGGTATTTTTGTTTCCTCACCACTTCAGAGTTGAATCACTTCATTTCAATTACCTTTGCACTTTGCTAAAGCTGCGGGCCCCCCCTTCTCACAACTTTTCTGTGTGGCCTTAGGGCTGGGTCTGGCATGTCCCGTTCTTAAAATTGCACTGTAATGAACTGCAAATAAGCTGTCAGTGTGGCCATTCTGCTGTCATGACACTTGCCATTCTGTCCTCAGTCAGTGCACGTGTGGCACTTCCTTAGCTGTCCAGTGAAAGTCTGCTCTGTCTTTTTTCTTCTTTGCTGATCTCCATGGTCATGCTTGTTTTCTCTCAGTTCCGTTTCTCAAAGCAGCTGAAGTTTTGAGGGTGACTTGTCTCAAACTGGGTATATCTGAATCACAGGATCTGTGTTGGATTTGACAAGGTGGAAATTAGGATGGGCACAACCAACTCTAGGGATGTTGAAAAATGGAAGTGGTGTTTAGAAGTAGTGAATTTCAAACATTAGTGAACTATTCATCTGGAAAGATTTCATGCAAACCACTGGCTTCTGCTGGAATTACTCCAAGCTTTCAATCAATGCATTCATCTCCAAAAGACTTAACCGTTTTTTCTTGAATGCTGGGATTTGTATCTGAGAAGAGGCCCAAACAACAGAGATTTCTTTCAAGTGCTGGTTTATTGTACATCCTTTTTTCCACCTGCACTTTGCTTCCATGGTACTGCTCTGCAATAAGGATGGCCAAGCAGCTTCATTTTCTTCTTCTGATGTATGAAGTGGTTATTCTTCTGTCATCTTTTATTTACGATACGTGGTGAATTTATGTATTTAATGTTGAGCCCCTCACTTTTTCTTTATGCTTTCTGGAATTCCCTTTAGATGCTTTTGGAAGTAGTGCTTCTGAACCCCAGCCCACAACCCAGGCTGCTTCTAGTTCCTCAGCTTCTGCAGACCTACTTGCTGGTAATAAAGAACTTCTTAAAACTTGTTACTTTAGAGCGATACTAAGAAACAGAGTTTGAAAGCTTTTATGTTCCTTAGATGTAGATAGTGGAATAAAATACTTGTTCACAAGATTTCTTACTACTTTAGATGTTTTAATTAAAACTAGAGTGATTTATAATGGAGGCAATATACTGAAGTACAAGCTAACTTCCTAGATTATAATTTTTCCATGTTCTTTTTTTTCCTACCTCCCACACAGCTTTATTTTTCTGTCCTGTTTACTGAGTATGAGTGTTTGCATAAAGTTTCTTTGGCTGTCTTTAGCAGTACTGAAGTTAAACAATATTTCAGGCTATGCTTCTTGTTCCTTACTGCTACATAAATTTCGAGTTAATTCAATTTGGTTGCATTAATTGAGGCAGGTTGAACACTTAAATGTTAGTAGCTTGAATTACTGACTTGGCAGCAGTCTTTCATTTAGCCAAGGAAAGTGGGACAATGAGAGCACACTATTCTGAGCACAAGGGAAAAGAAGTGATAGAGACCCTCTCCTTATACTGGGTGAGATGAGGTCTCTGCTAGTGCTGAATGTGGCATCACTGTCACACCCTATATCAAAAGGTTGGATAACTGTATTATTTTTGACTGCATCCTACAGATAAGCAGCTTCAGCTGAATTCTGTGTGTACTGTTCTCCAAAATTCATGCTATACTGTGTATTGGAGTGGCTCCAGTGACTGTGCTGAACAGCTGTGACTTGTCCCCATCCCTGTCTGAAGTTTGTAGAGAGCAAAATCCCAACACATGCACTTCTGGTTTGTAGAAGACTTGCCTTAAATTCTCCCATGTTTCTGAAAGGTGAATTTGTGTCATGATTTAAATTAACACTACGCCAGCCAAAACCAGCACCATCTGTAGAATTGGTGGGTAGGTTATCACTACGTTTTCAAGTACCTGCTCGAAGTGTGGACATTGTCTATTTGTGCCACAGGAAGGAAGAAGTTATCTGGATAATAATAAGGCATACACCCATTCTCAATCAGCAAGCCAGATTCTTAAATTGGGGCATAATGTGTAAATGTATGCTAAAGCTTTAGGACAGACTGCTTCAGATTTTAAGGTAGAAGACTAGTTTTTTTTTTCATATTGCTTCAGTAGATCTTTGTATTAGCTTATGGGTGGTTTAAGGCCATAGATCAGGTTTTAACTAATAGATCCTGAATCATGAGTCTTTTGCAGTTCCATGTGTTATCAGGAGACCGAGTGCAAAGATGTTGTACAGAAGCTAATTCTGCTTATGCAAACATTACAATACAAAATATTTTATGCTGTTAACCATAACTAAGCTTAAATGCAAGTAGGAATTGTGTTCCAGATGGCTTAAATTTCAGCAATGTGCTCTCTGAATTTGATGAGTTGCATTAAATCAAAACCTAAATTATAAAAGGGATGTTCTAAATCTAAATACTCAAGCAGACCTGAACCAGTTGGGGTGAATAGATGATTATTTAAAATTTATTTTATTTATGCTTTGAATATACATTCCAAAGGGCTCTAAGTAGATTTTATTTTTTTTTAATTTTTTTTTTTTTGGCAGGCAGAGAGAGTCTATAAACATTGCAGCATATTGCTAAGCATTTGTTCACTCCAGATAATGGCAGATGTATAGCCTGCAGTGTAATCCAGTTTTAACTTTAAGAGTGTCTGGAGTTCATATGGTGGCTGAAGGCTTGTCCTTCATGGTTTATGAGTGTTTGGTTATACTAAGTGTTTATATGCATAATGTTATGAGTATACTTACTATTCATAATTTTCTTAAGTGTTCTGCTGTCAATTAAGTTCCTTCTCTTTCTTGGCTTGCTTAGGACATTTGGAAGAAATATTTTCCTACTCTAAGCCTTTCAGCAGACAAAACTTAGAACTATGCTGATAAACACAGCAGTCTAGCCATTTTCCCTTCTAGATCTTTCTATCCAATTAAACTGTGTGCATACGTGTACCATTATGTACTCTAATAATACGTTCTTATATGAAATCTTACTTGACTATGTAAAAGCAGCCTCAAAATCAGGCAATTGTGGGTGGCTGAACAACACATCTAACTCAGTCACTGCTGTTTCTGCAGACTTTCTTGGAGTCTTCTGCAATCTCTAGACAACTAGGAACTTGGTTTGTTAAAGAATTTTTATAGCTTCTGTGCCTGCTATTCCTCTTAAATTGTGCAAGGCTAAAAGCTATGGAATTATGACCAGTCATCATATAAATTTTCACCAGAAGCTGGGGAATCCTCTCTTCTGTAGCTGGAAAAGCAGACACTTTATGGGGCTTTGCAAAAGCTTACAGAACTTTCTAAACAGAATCTTATTAATTGGATCGTACCCTTTTTCCAGACTCCTTGTTCTCACTCAGGAAGTGGAAAGACAGGCTCTTTAGATGGCTCCTGTGCTTTAGGAATTGCTGCTGTGAACTGCCTTTGTCATCCCTGGATCTGGTCAACCTGCTCCTGGTCTGATTCTGTGGAGATGAGTACTTTTGTGCAGACAGCTGAGTGCATGGAGCATTGCCTTGGGACAGCAGGACAGCTGATGGTCTAGTGTCAGTCATGTTTCAGCAGGTATCTGCTGCAGACCACCTGCTCAAAAGGAGGCAAATAGAGGAAGCCTTTTTTAGGCAGCTGGAGAAAGCATCGCTATCGCAAGCTTTGGTGCCTGGGCAACTGGAACCACCATAGGATGTGCTGGAAGGGAGATAGGGAATGTGGCTGGGCATGGGTAATCTGGAATGTATTAGAGAATCTCTTGATGTGGGTGATCAAGGCATTACCAGAGAGTTCAGTGGATGAGCCACAGAGGCGGTGACTTGTGCATATGACATATGCAGGGAGGCTGAACTGGTCTCATTCAGCCTTGAGAAGGCAAAAGGGAATCCTTATTGATATCTGAACTCAGGGGAGTATACAGAGAAGACTAGCCAGGTTCTTCTTGGAGGTGCACAAAGATAATCAAAAAAGGCAATGTGTGTGGGAAACTCATTAAATACTGTAATGGTTTGATGTAACAACAGGCCACCCAGAGAGTCAGTAAGATCTCCTGGCGGTGCCAAGGCAAATCTCTGGGCAACCTGATTTGATTAGACTGACTTTAAACAGGGTATGTGGCTGGCTGACCTCCAGAGATTCCTTCCAACCTACATTATTCCATGACAAACTCATGTCAAGAACAGACCATGGAGAGATGAGGGCAGGTCTCAGATCCCAGTGCATTTTTCCATATTCCATATATGCATTTCCATAGGGTTAGCAGCTGTGAACATGAGATTTGTTGTGGGGTAGGATTTGGGTTATAAGGGCTTCTTGGTTCCATTTTACTAAAGTAAACCTAATCAATCCAGGGAAGCTAACATAGGCTGCTGACATGTTCTTTATTTCAGACTGCAGAAAGTAGGCTCCTCTGCTTTTCCTTCTCCTGTTTCCCTGGCTCCAGCTGGTTGGTGGCATCTGAAGGGACCAGTTTAGGTTACGATCTGAGTGTTTTCTATCATTACCTGCAATCTGGAAAGCTTCAGCTGAGAGGTGTAACTTATGAGGTGTTTCTAATCAGGTTGCATTCTCCTGGACCTGTAGTGCACAGTCAGGTTTGCAGTCCCTCTCCCAGCTGTGCCTGGGGCCAGTGTGTTTGTTCATGTGGGCCAGGTGTTCCACACCTAAAGCCTGTCTCTGATGGTACAGCAAGTTGCTGGGCTGCTGCCCAGGGCCCAGTGATGGCACACCACTCTCATTTCCCCACAGTGGGTTTTGGTTTGAATACAATTGATCCTGCTTTGGCATCCTGCTTTGGGGCAGAGGGACAGCTTGGAGACATCTTGACCAGGAAAACAAGGTTATTTTGAGACGGTGAGAAAGGCTAAACTAGATTAGTAAAACACTGCCGTATGAATTGAGATTCCAAAGTAGTTGATGGGTGATTGTATGCATTTCGCACATTACTCTTCCGGTAATGTTTTTTTCTGAACTAATAATTTGTTGCATTCTGCCTGTGATACTATTTCCCTAGAACAATAGTGTTTAGAGCCAGAAGAATTGCCTTCTCTACTCTGTTGGTCCACCCCTGCAAAAATCTAAACTAAAATCACTAATATTTTTCTTAGCCACTCTCAGAAAATCTTAAAATTCCCATGGTCATACCTGGCACACCAAGGATGTTTGTAGTACTGAGTTATTTAAAATGGTCTAGTAAGAATTGTCTTTGTCCTTCTGCCCTCTATAGATTGAGGTTTTGGTAAACAGAGTGTAACAAGGCTGACTCTAATCACCTCACCTCTCTTAATGTGTTTTCTTAAAGGCTTCGGAGGTTCTTTCATTGCTCCCTCTCCATCACCATCCCCAGTCACTCCAGCTCAAACTGGATTACTACAGCCTAACTTCGATGCAGCTTTTGGGACAGCAGCTCCAACAACTGGCAGTTCATTTGATGCATCAGGTGAGCAACAGGATTTCTTCCCATGAATTTTATAATGTGTTTTATGTGGTAGATGAGTTAATGGCACCATATTTAGGCTTTGAGTACAAGCAATGTCAGTGATCTTTTTCTTTATCTGCTGGAAGAACCTCAGGGTGGTGATAAGGCTGGGGTGTGCCCTCTATACCCATTTTTTAATCATGTCAGTAAAAAACAAACTAGTGTATACATCATCCTTGCATGTGCTTGATAGCATGAATCAGGAGTTACACAAGGAAAACATTACTCTGTAAATCAAGTATACAGGCAAGTCATCTTGCCACTGCTGCTGAAGGTGCTCTGGAGCCTGCATGGCACCTGAGGGTACACACAACAGAAACTGGCCTAGAGTTCTTTGCCTGACTGTAAGCTTAAACTTTTATCACTGCTATCATTTTGTTTGCATCTCTTCCATTCTATATTTTTCATGCTGGGTCCTTGCTACAAACTTAAAATTGGTGAGTTCTACAACCGTACAAGAAAAAAGGTGGAAATAGTACTGCTGCTTGGTTTTTTGGTTGCTTGCCAGTGCACATGCTACCCCTCCCTGTTGACTTAACATTAGCATGTACCTCAAATACAGATCAGAAGATAGAACTCAGGCATGAGATGCTCCAAGCAGTTTGACTTCAAGGGATCTAAAAAATTAACTTCTGAGTTAGATGACTGGACTAAGGAGAGTAGCACTGTCTGTGTGGATGGTTCTGGTTCCTTCTGATCTCATAAGATGTTAGTAGGTTTTCCTGATTCCCTGCTGCTTGCAAGTGAATAGTAACATCTTGAGACTGCCAATCCTGTTGCTGTGAGATGTCAAGGTATAAGACTGCCTTTGCCACAGTAATTCTGACTGGTGTTTGCAGCAAGATGTTCATTTTAAAAACCTCTAAATGAATATCTCCTGACAAATATGTGTGTATCTGACATCTCTGTAAGGATGGTTGTGAGAAAAATAGTGTCATGTGGAAGTGGTGCTGTATCTATGTAGATTCAATGCTCCAATTAAATTCCTTTTAGGCATGTCTTCTCATATTAGTTTTCATTGGTATAGCTTTTTCAGGATTACTGTACATTCAGTGTCTGGTAAAATGACATGCATGCCCTTGTTGGCATTACTTTTAATGTCAAATGGTGTTTCGGTAAGACTTGTGATGTGGTTGTCTGTGCTGTATTCGTTGAGCAACAGCAGAGTAGCAGGCAGTGCTTTCTTCATGACAGCTGCTGTTCTAACTCACTTTCCTTTCATTTCCAGTGTTTGATGGCTTAGGTGATCTTCTTATGCCAACTATGGTTCCTTCTGGTCAACCTGTAGCACCTACAGCCACAGCAACAGTCACTGCTGCAGCAGCAAGCAAAGGCCTTGGAAGTGATCTTGATTCGTCTCTTGCAAACTTAGTAGGCAGTAAGTGACAAATTTTGGTTTTTAAGTGGTGTGGCATGCATGTTGCTTTTCCATGGAGCCAAATACCTGTCTCTTTTAGCTTGCTTCAGTCTCCTCCTGTTCTGCTGGGGAGACTGGGGAAGTTATGGGCACGAATAAGGCTTGGTACAGATGGCTGATTCACTGGGTTTGTCCTTCTTTGAGCCCAGGGTCTGAGTCAGATAATGACACTTACTTGGTAGGTATGATTTGTAATGTGTGACCATCACAGGTACATTCCAGAGGCACATCAGACTCTTAATGTGTGTAAGAGAAGGAAAGGTTAAAATTGTCCAAAGTGTCTGATGGCATTCTGGAGTTTAAGCAACAAAGCTGATGGACACAAATAGCTGACTTCATGTTTAGTGAGAGAAAGAGTAGCAGTGGGGTGATGAATGCACTCAAGAACAGACATTTGTTGCATGAAAGCCTTGTTGCCTTTGTAACATCATGGCTCAGACCTGTTACTTCAACTAAATAAAAAAAACTGTATAAAAGAAACGCAACTAAATTAAAACTAAAAACACATACTACATAACCATGACATATACACATCATAATATATAATAATCAATTATATTATATTTGTTAAACTATAAAACTATATAAACTAATATCCAACCAACTACTTTAAAAAAACAAGTTTTTAAAATAAAAAACTCTCCTTTACACCTGCCTAAAAAATCTACATCATTTCACAACAGACCTTCTCTCAAACATGTTCTTGAAATGCTAAACTAAAATACGTTCTTTCCCATAGTAGGAAAAGGGCTAGAGCCTTTGTAATGAGAGATCAGTAGCTGCAACCCCCCCAGAAAACCTAGCAGAAGCCCACCTAGGCTAAGGTGTAATCCTTCTGAAGTTACATTTTGGAGGGCTGTATAAAAGGAATACTCCCTTAGTGTATGTAAATATAACAAAGGTGTAACTGATCTTACGATGCAGACATGGCTGTTAGCTGTGAGGGAAAATACTGTGCTTAGAAGTTAGGAAGATTTTAATCCCTTGAAACGTCTTCTGCAAGTCATTTGGTATTATCTGAGTAGGGAGGAGTAAAGCAAACAGCAATTTATGACTTACAGGACTTATACTGGTCCTGTGAGAAGAGTGCTCTTTAAAATTTAACCTGACTTCTTCCAAAGGGTAATTAAGGAAACTATTTGGAGTTTCCATATATGACAGAGCAGATAAAACAGTGTTATACTTATAGGGAATGTCCACATTTATGTGTATGTGGAATACAGCTTTTTATGTCCATATGTGTAATGAGGAACAGAAACTAGTGTTGTCATTCTTGGTAAATAGTTTAATGCTCTTAAATAACTTACCATTTTGTAGACCTAAATACAGTTGCTTTGGTTTGCTTATGAAGCAAAAATTACTTTCTCAAGTGCAAGGTATCTGCAGGATTTCTCAGATGTTTGCCCTGAAGAATAGGTAGATGTGGCCAAATATCTTCTGATGCTGTCTAAATGAAGACAGCCAAAACTTTTTCTGCTCTCGATAAGCCCAGGTGCAATAAAATGTAAGCTGTTACTTTGACACACTTCAATTTACTAAACGTGTGGCTTCTTTTTTATTTCCTTTTTTTCCTTACAATTTTCAGATCTTGGAATTTCTGGTACTACTTCTAAAAAGTAAGTTCAACTTTGCTTAAAGAAAAAAGGAAGTTTTCTACTCCGCTGTATAGCCCCTACATCTGTTTCAGTGTTTAATAAGAAACAATGAGTTGGTTATATGCCCTGATCTCCCAGTCCAGAAAAATTCTGAAGGAAGCACACAACCTATTCTATATAGGTTCATGGAATAATTAAAGTTCAATGTTCCTGATAATAGCTTATAAACTTGCTGTCTTTAATCCGAGTCTTAGAAATTTCCTGTAATTACTGTCTTTGTGTTGGATAGCTGATCTCAAAAGAGCTTATAATGAACAAATACTCCAGATAATAAATTGTATAGCTCCCCTCAGTAATCTATGCTAATATGTAAGAGTTTTGTTATATTTTTATAGATGCTGGATGTATTTATTGTGTAGGCATTGAAATACTTCCAAAATAGAAAAGAGGTCCTTTCCTTGCCATCATAAGCTACTTTTCCCAAAAGGAAATACTTACAACATTGCATTTATTTTTTTATCTTCTTAATCTAACTGCTTGCTTTTGCCCTGAGTCTTCCTCTGTGTGCAAGACTTCAAAATGTTTTGAAGTCTCTGTGTGGAGATGACAGGAGCGATATGTACAACCACATTGTGAGATTTATCCCCAAAATGTAGCTTCCTTCCATCTACTTTGTTCAAATGGTATGTTTTATTCCGGTTAGAGCAGCCTCTAACAAAACTTGGTTTTGCAACAGCCCTGTTGTTCTATGAATGATTTGTTTCTCTTGTATCTATCAACTTTTTGCAGAACTGAATACTTTCCTTCTTCAGCTGTCTGAGCAAGATTTCCAGCACTGAAATGGCCTTTCAAAGACATCTAGCAGGCAGCTCTCCTGCCTGGCCCCAGTAGAATAGGCAGTAGCAGTCACTCTTCCTACTTTTCAAGGGTATATGCGATATGTTGCCTTCAGCCAATACTAAGTAAAACTTCTCTTTAATTCTCACCACAAAGGCCATAACCATGTAACTGACTTCAGCACAGAGTGTTCTGGTGTCTACTGCTAACAACCCTTGAAACTGAGTGTCACTAAAAGTATGTCTTTCTGTTAATAACTGCATACACCATAAGCTAATGTAGCTGCACGTCTAATGCTAATGTATGCTGCAACTGGTTTGGATTTTCGCTGTGGAAGTGTGCAAGTAATAGCCTGCCTCTCTCCCTCTCTGTTAGGGGAGACCTTCAGTGGAATGCTGGGGAGAAAAAGTTGACAGGAGGAGCGAACTGGCAGCCAAAAGTAGCACCTGCAACATGGTCGACTGGTGGTGTCCCAGGTGGTCCATTGGTAGGTGGTTAATCCATAGACTACTGGTGTGGGTACTTAAAATATTTGATGAGACTGTGCAAGCATACGTGTAGGCACTGCTCCTGTCTGCTGAGGCTAAACAGTTTGCTGCTGTGTAAATTACATGAGTGTTCCAAGTCACATTTTTGAAGAACAGATTTACAGCTGGTATAAATAAACCATTGAGTAGTAAGTGAAAATTACGCTAGCGTGCGTATCAAGATACTGCTCTACGTGTACATTTAATGCCTGTGGGCATTTCCAAGTATGTGATTAGCCATGTAAGTCTTGCCAGGATCAGGCCCAGGTCAAGTGCCCAAAACAAAACACTACTGATCCATAGCTGACGTATTATGAGGAGAGAAAACGTATAGGTTTTTCTCAAGTTTTACTGAATGAAGTAAATCAAAAGGCTGCACAGTATTCATACTGATCAGGTAATTGATGTTAGACCAAGAGTGGATAGCTCTTTTTTAGCAGGATAAAGCAGTTGGGAAAGGTGAGATTACCTTGTAAAAAGTATCAGAAGGCACTAATTTTGAGAGAAGAGGGTCAAATTGAACTAAGAATCTAAACTTGGCACAAGAGCAACTTGATCATGAGTAAGTTACAAAAGTAATCTGAAGAGGGATCATAACTCATCTCATCAAATATCTCATGAAGCTTTAAAAATCCTCCATTTGAACAAGGTTGGGTTGGCAAAGGAAAGAAAGAACTCTGAAGGGGGACCATGACCAGTTCAGTTCCTTGTTTCCACATCCAGATGTTAACAGGACTCTGAGCATGTTCCATAACCTTATGGAAGATACAAGAATTCCCTGTTCTTCACTTAATGTGTTAGTTGTAACATCAACTTTTTTTCTTAATAGAAAGGCTGGGCAATACTGTGCAATGTAAGTGAATTTTTTTTGATCTCTTACTGCACTTACTAAACATGAAGATACTAACAGCACCTCACCTGCATTACAGTTATCACTGCTGGCTTAAAACTACCTAGAAGCTTCTAACATGCCTCCTCTTGGACTGTCTGTCCAACAGGCAATTATCAGCCATTGGGTTGAATATGGTAGTGGTGATTAACCATTTCTGTGCTGTAAGCTTGAAAATGATGTCTTCACTGCTTTACTTGGATGTGAGCTACCTGATGAGTTGTACTGCCTGAAATTTCGAGCTTCTGTAGCATCAGCTTGATCTTGTAGTGATTTTACCATCTGATAAGTAACTGGTCTTTCTGGGAAGCTGGGTAGTTTTGATAGCATTTCATGTAAGGTATGTGTTGTTTATACTTCATAAAAATCATGCACTTAGGTATTTTTTGAATCTGAAGAAACCCAGGTCTGCAGGCAAAGTAAATATGAAGACAAAAACGAAGCTTTTCTTCATGTCACGGTTGAACCACTTAAGTTTTGCTCTCTTCTTCCTTTCCTTGTGGCCTTTCAATTCCAGGATTAAAATCAGGAGAATCACATCAAAGCCCATTCCCTCGAGTGACCTAGTGCTTAGAGGCAAAAGCAGATTCATTTTGTGTGGCCATTTTCTTGGCATCTGCCTAACTGGATATTGAGCTGCAATGTGTTCCTGTAAAAGCAGTCAGGTCACTGCATCTGATATCATTAACCTGTGTGGTTTAATTTCTTGCTTTACATACCTGAATGTCCAGATCTTGGTTTTAGTTTGGGGACTCTGTTAGCACAGGACAGTTTTTAACTGAAATGCCCCCCAGAAAACTTTCAGACTGGAATAGAGTTCATAAATTAGCAGTTCTCTCTTCCTGAATTCTAATGGAAGATAATTTTTTTTTTGCCTTGTATTATTTGAATGAAAATCCTAACAAGTCAAGCATATGAATAAAAATCATAACAAGATAAACTAAACTGTCCTTAGTAAAGTATGTAATGATTCTGATCGTGGTTTAAATGTGTGAACTTAATCTTTCACTTCTGTGAATCTTGGTGCATAGTTATTTTTTTCCACTGTAAACTAATTATAGCAGCTATTTCCCTTAGCTTTACAATCTGCTTAAGCTTTTCCTAAAATATAGTGCTACAATGAGTGCCATAGTGTGTTAGCTGAAATTGGGGTGCTTTCTTACACTCTTTAGAAGGAGGAGAAAAGTGTGTATTTTCTCAGGCCTATTTTGAGTTGTAGTTGGTAAATGGACACTGTTCATGAAGAGAATGGAGTCTGTCACCCTTGCTTTCTTATGAAGAAACAAGCTGAGCATAAGGGCTCATTCAGCTCCTTCATTCTTTGAAGCATTGTGGTTTTGAGGCTTCATATGTGCTGCGTAACAGTCCTACTTTCCAGAACAGCTTTGAGAATGCTGAAGACTCCGTGTGGCTTCCAGATGGTTGGTGCTAGGTTTTTGCTCTTTTTTTGCCTTTTTTTTTTCTTTTTTTTAATTCAATTTATTTTTTAGGCGGGAGCTGTGCCTCCAGCAAGTGCTGTTCCTACTGCAGGAGGTACTCCACCTGTCCCACAGCCAGGGGCAGCATTTGGGATGGTGAGTCTCTTTTGCTACCCTGCTGCCCTTCCCTGACCCAGCCCCCTGCTGACTGGGTGTTGGTTTCCAGCCCCCAGCAGGTGCAGGGGTGCCCATGATGCCCCAACAGCCGGTCATGTACGGGCAGCCGATGATGAGGCCCCCGTTTGGAGCCGCCACCGGCCCTGGTGTACAGGTGAGCCTTGCTGCTACATGAATGTTTAACTGCTCTCCACGTCTCTAGAAAGCAGAGACGTGCATTGTCTGTGTGCATTGTGTGTGCATTGTCTCAGCTCAACTCCAGCTCTAGGTCTTGTAAATGAGATGCCGTAAAGGATCAGCTGCCGGCCTTGCAGCAGATCACATGAACCACCTTGATTTTCTAGTTCAGTTGCCTTATATGAGACCAATGGAACAGGTTTGAAAAGTCTCCTACAGCTAACTACATCCAAGATTTGGTTTTGGGGAATATTTGAGTAAAAGCTCAAGGTGGAACTCAGGGGCATTGCTATTCTGTTCACAGCCTTCCAAAATTTAGCTACACTCAGCAGGTGATGCAGAATAAGCTATAATACCTGTTCCACACTGTTATTTCAAAGTAGAGTTTGGTTTGTAATAACACTGACAAGGAAAGGCCCTTCCAGAGGAGAGGCAGGAAATTATTTGGCTGTAGTATTTTTCTTCTTGTAAGTCAGAAGTCCATCTTGCCTTTCAAGTAGGGAGGGAGATGAAAGTTGATGCTGCAGCTGTAAAATCTCACTGGTAACCCTGGAAACCAGGCTACCTTCCTTGTTTTCCCAACACTAAGCAATTAACATATAGCAAACCACACAAATTTTTAAGTAGAGAACTACATTCCCAATGAAGCTTGTCAAGGTTTTCTGTGTAGAAATGGAAAGAACTTGAAACTCCTCTAAGTAAGAATATACTTTTCCTCCCGCCTTAAAATATCTCTGCACTTACCAAGAATAATATTGTGGGACACAGAAAATTTTTTCTAAAAGAGTGGTCATCAAGGTGCCAGGGCTAAATATAAAATACCTCTTGTGCCCAGAGTTGAGGTAGGAATGGGGAGGAGTAAGGACAGAATGGGAGAATCACTTGACCACGATAGTGAGGAGTGTTGCATGGAACTTGAAAACTGATGTTTTCTATGGAATAACTGATGATTTTTATACCTATCAAAGGAGGAACCTAGTATAATCTAGTCATGTTTCCAGTTTGGACTCTTATTTAAATTACCAGTGTCAAATAATTTGTATTTACCTGCCAGTCACAGGGATTTTCGGTTGTACCCTGCAGGATGCGCTCTGCTTGCTCTGCACCTCGGTTTTTAACATCTAACGTCTGTCTTCTGTCTGGGATGAAAATGCTAACGCCATTCAGGGAGGGAGTGACCTGAAGCTATGCTAATTAGTGCAGTCCCTATAGCCTTATCCATTAAACCTGCCAAACATTGTTAACCCTGTAAGAGGGGTGGAATCCAAACAATGCTTGAGCAAGACAGCACCGTGCTGAACTTTCAGAAAAACGAGAACTTTGTATGCTTGCAATGTGCTTGTGTGAGAACTGCCTATGTCTATCTAATGCTTGTGTATTCTTTGCTTGTTTTTTTCCTGCCTTCCTGGCTGGCGTCTGCTAGCTTTCTCCAAGCCCAACTCCTGCTACTCAGAGCCCCAAGAAACCTCCAACAAAGGACCCATTAGCGGATCTTAACATCAAGGATTTCTTGTAAACAATAAGGTATTCTGTGACTGCCTGCTCGAGCCTGTCACACTGTGATACATTTCTGGCACACAGATGTTTAGGTTGAATATGACTGATAAAATCAGAGCTGCAGAGATGGAAACATGCACTGTAATGAAAACCAAATTCTCTGTCCACACTCTTAACTAAGCTTGACTCATGGATAACTTTTCCTGACAGTTGCTTTTGGCAAAAAAAAAAAAGAAATATCTTCAATATATAATTTCCATTTTTCCCTTGTTTCCAGTCAGTCCAAGGATTCATATTTGTTTTTTTCCTGAAATTTATACTGGAACATGTAGAATGATAACAGGGTACAAATACTGGGGGGCAGATAAGGTGCTGAAGAGGCTTCTTTCAGTCTTGTGGGTGTTGAAAAACGTTTGTTATCTCCGGTGTGAAGGTATCAAAAGGGGACAAACTTAGGTATTATTGTCATCAGGGGAAGGTTGTTTGCATCTCTTTACTGCTGCTGGCTAATGTTCTCCCCTGCCATACAGTTTTTCAAGGCACTGCTTTTCTGAATGCTAAGGCCATGAGATCCTGTGCAGTGCTGTGTAGAACAACAATGGGGAAGAACAGAGAAGTAAATGTAAAGAAAAATGGATGACAAGCAAAGAGCCGGTACTGCATTATAGAAGGAAATAGAGGCCAAAACATTATTCTGATGGTTTTGGAGGGCCAGGTAGGAATATCAAATTGAACTGAACACTAATTGCCAGTTAAAAAATAAAATGCAGAAGTAAGGTATGCATTTTATAGTGAAGATTAGAATAATGTAACTGGAATAAGGTGATGAGAGGACAACCATTACATAACTTTAAAGCCTTCTTCATGAGTCACTTTTCTTCCTTCCTAGAGCTTAATTCTAAAATTTGTTCTGAGCCCACTCTGCACTGGAGCTGGCAGCAGTGACTCAGCCTGCTCTTAGCAGGCATTTCCCAGTCCCACTTCACCCTTCTCCAAATTCCAGCTGCAGGGAGGAATCTCTACCTGTACCTGGCACTTGGCAAAGATGCCCAGGAGTGAAGATACACCTTCACTGCTGGGACTCACTGCTTTCAACTTGTATTTATAATAGGGAGATTCATAACTGGCTGTGGGAAGACTGCTTCACTAGAGTCTGATAGCAGATCCCTTGAGCTGTGAAGAGATGAGCAGATTTGGTGCTTTTTCTAGAACATGCTTTACTAACTCATTGTATCAGTTTTCATCTAATCCTTTTCTATATTCACAGCTGCGTTTTTTCTGACTGGATGCTAAAAACGTGAGTTTGGAGTCTACAAATGGATGCTCAGAGTTTCAAAGTGAGCCACCAGTACCAAACCCAGTGCTTACTCAGACTTTCTCTTCCTCCTGAAACGTGTAGCACAGCTGTGAAAGTGAACATTAGGAATGTGTACTACCTTAGCTGTTATCCCTACTCTCTCGAAATTTGTGTACTTGGGTTATTTGTGTTTTACAATTTAAACAATGGATGTATGTTTCTGATGCCTTCTAGTGCTTTTCTGAACCTATCCCACGGGGGCAGATTATGCAGCTGTTGTTTGGTGAGCCATTTGGAGCAATGTCTGTGGTTTTTGAAGGTTTCAATGTATATAACTTTTTGAGGACACCCAAAGTTTCCCTAGGACTCAATTTCTCCTTTATCTGTTACAAAACATAGTGTGATAATACCAGATAGTAAAGAAAATACTTAAAAAATTGTGCAGAATACTTTTTTTTTCCAGTCACAGGAATCTCAATTGTTGTGAAAAAAAATGTTTTATTTTTGTGGCACTGTATATGTTAAAATAATTTAAAGTAATATAAAGGAAAACTTCCGTGACAAATACCTTTTCAATGATTTACCAAGAATGAAAAATCATATCTGAAAGAATATGGTATTTATTGCTGTTTTTATTTTAAAATCTATCTTAATTATTTAAGTTTTTGCATTTATAATTGGCATATTTATCAGTTCTTGCTAAATGCACTGAAAATTAAGTAAAGGGTCAGTTTCTCTTCATGTAGTTGGGAAAAAGCAACCATAGTTGTGCTGGCATTAAGGGATTTCAAATACGAGAGCACTTTTTTGGTATATCTGTAGTCAAAACATTACAAGTGATGTTACCCATCTCTGTTCAGTTCTTCCATATATCTCTTAATTTAGTGCTTACCTGTGTATGCCTTAGGATAGTGTTTTCTCATTGCCCCGAATGCGCTGTGAGTAGCTTTTGTACTATTGGTGATTAGATTTAATTCTGATCCAGAGATCCATGCCCTTTACTGTACATACTGTGTTTCTTTAATTTTTATTTGTTCTCATACTGTTTCTGCTGATGGCTTGGTGTAAGATCTTGACTCTTCAATGAGGTCACTGTTGATCAGTGTTACAAGTGGCTTGGCAGTTCTCTGTAAAAGCATATTGGGTTGGAAAGATATTCACCTAAAGTCTTTCAAATGAACTATTTAATCAATGTATGGTACCATTAAAAGTGGTTGTATCTGAATTTGCTGTGGGGATAACATACACTGTAATGGGAAAGTTCTATGAAAAGCTAATTTCAAAATGGCTTTTCTTTGTATTTCAGTTTAAAAAAGTCCCAGACAAAAAAAAAAAACCCAAAAAACAAAAAACCCCAGTGCATGTGTGCCCTCTGAGATGCAATAAACACCTTGATCAAAGTAAATATCTTGTTGCCAGTTTCATAATCTTTAAGATGTTGAACACACTAATATTCTTTGAGAGAAGAATGTCTTTAGGTCCTGACACTGACTGAGTCTCCTGCATATGGGAATGACTTTTATAGATAAATCATTTAGATTGGAAAAGACATCTAAGATCATAGAGTCCCACTGTTAACCTAACACAGCCACCTCCACCCCTCATCCATGTCCCTAAGTCCCACACCTACAGCTTTCTGCACTCATTGCACCAGTTTTGCAACCAATGAATTACCAAGCGTGTGCTAGAGGATTGTTTCTTATGGTTTCTTTATCTATCTGAATAACCCCATCAGTAGCTTCATCTCACTGCCATTCCCAGCTGTTTTCAGCCGTGCCCAGTGTATGGCAGCCAAGAGTAGGAACAGCCCCCCAGGGCCCCCCTGGGCACAGGGACTGCCCTGGGACCATAAAGGCCTTCCTTGGAGGGGTGCTGGGGGGAAGCTTGCCCCCCCTCCCCAAGATGAAGGTTTACACTTTTGGGCTTAGGACGGTCTGGGTGTCCTTGGAGAGCAAGCTAGAGAGGCTTTGTTATGTCTGTCTTAGCATAGAGAACAGCACTTAACAAGCTACAGGAAACTTCAGAGTTACACTAGCAGTACAGGATTTGAAAAATATAAAAGTTAAAACCTAAGGCATGAGCTGGGGGGAAGGGTGTGGGGTGGGGCAGGACTGCACTCGGGGGACCCCAGAACCTCTGTGTCACAGTGCCATCACCTGGCACTGTAGCATTCACAATGCTCCAGGGCAGGGGAAAGGTGGCATTGGTTATATCTCAGCCTTATGATGAGCTCACAGTTGTATCCCAATTTTCTGGATTAAAAATGGGTATTGCTCTGCAAATTGCTGTGTTTCTTCACTGTTTGAGCATGAAGACCCAAACAAGGTCAGTAACTGCACCCCAGAAAGGCTCACCATGGTTATTCCTACTCTGCCTATGTGCTGTGTCTTGTCAAATGCAGTGAGCGCTTGACTTCTTGCCACTATGTTGTGCATGTCTTCTCATAGTGAGGACAGCATTTTCAGAGGAGAATCATAACCAAACAACTAAATATATTTAGACCAGTTCCACTGCTCACTAAATTGGAAATGAATGTTTGCAATGTCACATGTTTCAAGGGGCCAGACCCCAGGGGGAGGGTTTTCTCCTTGCCAGGTACGTGACCCTGCCGCACAGTAATTGACTTTCTGCATTACCTTCATCCATGTCCACAACCCTTGGTCCTGATTTTGGTTAGTTTTCTCTAGATCTCATGGCCAACAGCTTTGTGTGTGTGTGTGTGTATGATATGTGTGTGATTTGTTATCCTGTAAACAAATAGAAGCCTGGACAAAAAGGAAACTTGGTGGAAGAGCATCTAGAAGCTTGTTCCCTGTGGGAAGTAAAACCCATGTGTTTCCCCAAATGCTGACTAAGGCTAAAAAAAAGTGACTTGCTCTCCCTGGCACAAAGGCATTATAAAGTCTGGCTTGCAGGGGAACCATGTGATTGTCTCCTGGCCTGTAGACAAGAACATATTCTTGTTATCATCTGAGTTTCATCATCCAGGCACGAACGTGTCTGTGTCTTGCTATGACTAACCACTTTTCAATATGAGCTGTAGGGAGAGTGGGTGGGAAGGAGTTCTCCCATCTGTGGAAAGAAGAAACTGTCTCCTTTCCCAGCATTTTTCATGAGGGGAGGACAGATTTCAGACAGCTGATATGTCCCTTGTCCAAGTTCTTGCTGTCCTGTGTGCTGGCTTCTTTAAAAGCTGACACCTCTGGCCACATGAGGCTTTTGTAGCTCCCCCTTAAGCGATGAGTACCTTAAGGAGTCGTAAACACCTGGAGAACCTGAATTCAGCTTACTGCAGAGGTTTGGGAAAAAATCCAACTCATTCTGCAGAACTGACTCATTTTTTTGAATGTTTGGAGTTAGAATTACCTCCTACTCCTCTTTGTTCATTTGTTCATTAATTTTAATTGGCTTTATTTGAAAATTGAAGCTTGAGTCGATGGCTTCTGAATTGATGCTGGTGTTTCCACAGGTGAAAGCTTGGATAGTGAGAACTAAATTGATGTGTTCTAAGATCCTGGAGACCACCTTAGCCTTTCAGGCTGGTTGAACAGGCTGCTATCTGAACTTCCATTCCTAAGATTTAGCAAGGCAACCACAAAGGCTAGTGACTGAAAACCGCCCTGAAAACAAGCAGGGAATTCAAGAGCAAAAGCTCTTCTGGGGTGGGGGGAAAAGCAAGGGAAAGAAAGGCAGATTTGCTTTGTAAATGTGCCTCAGTATTATGAGGTACTACTTACGGGGGGCAGACAGCATCTACTTCATGAAATGTCCAGTAGCCACAGCTGACATTGTTTTGTCTTTGTGGAATGAACATTTGCTGCTGGCCCCCTTCCCCATCTCTCATCTCAGAATAAGAGCTGCATGCTCAAGTAACTTACTCTGCATGAGTGATAAAAAAAATCCCAATAGTCCTTAATGCCTAAACAAGCCAACTGAAACCTGCTGTGGTAGGAGTAGTGGCAGTGACACAAAGATAATACACTGAGTTAGTGATTCAGATCTTCCAGGGCCTGAAATATATCAGAAATTCTATTAAAATAGAAAATCTTTTTTTTTTTCATGTGTTATATGCTGGTAGTGCTGTGAGCAGTGTGGGAAGTGGCAGACACTGAGTGGTAATGAGGGGTTGAAATAAGAATTTCAGAGATGGAACTACAGAAGGAGAGCAGCTATACATATTTTAAAGCAGAGAGCACTGCTATTTTTTCTGCTCCAGATCTTGGCTCCTAGAGCTTCACCACCTCTTCCCTTTCCCTTACTTAACTCTGCAAATGGTGTGGGCAGCAGAAGCCCAATGCTTATTCCATTGCCCAAGACATCTCTGCATGCAATTAGAGGTGTAAGAATAGTAGCCTTTGGGAGTTAGCAAAGGTGGTAGACCAGAAACAGAAACTGAAACAAGTGAAGAAATGTGTATGGGTGTGACATCCACTGCAAGGACTAAAGAGAGCAAACCTCTTCTCTGATGGTGTTGGAGAACCTGTGAAAGGATTAGTGGATGTCCACCCTGCCCAGCTCTGTGAAGCACCTACATTCAAATGCTCATTCAAACATGGTGAATTTGAGCTGTATTTTCAAAACATAGTTTATTATGATGGAAGAGATTTCTCCATTTACCTCAGTACCTTAAGACCCTAAAGTAGCCATCCTTTTAAGAGGTCCTGGAGGTCCTGCCAAAGCAGTGTCCTACTCTGTTGGAAGCTGAGGTTTCATGCCACTGAGTGCACCAGTGACGGCACATCCTGCAAAATCTGAGCCAATCTTTCAGGCTTAAACTGGTAGCTGGAGACAGGTTAGTGGTTGTCCATGAAAGTATGCAGGGACTGAGGCATCTTGGTGACACAGGGTAGGAGGGATCCTCCCCTGCCCTCTGAAGAACAACACCTTTCCCTAGTCCTTGTCTGTACTTTTGCCTATCCAGGCCTGGAAGGAGGCCGACTGCCTGGGAGAGGGGATGTTACTGCCTTAAGGAGGGGAAGGAGAAGAGGGCCAGGATGGATGCACTAGGGAGTGGTGTGGGGGATAGATGTGGGGGATAGTTCTTGCTCTTGAGGCTGCAGGTTGTCTGTAATTGAGGAAGACTCTGGGCACTGGAACACTGTGGGTACAGAGTGACTGCAAGGGGAGGGCAGCTCTGTGCCCTCAGCCTTTCAAGCTGCTGCAGGCCTGCAGTGTGAGTATTAAATAGCAGCAAAAAGATTTTGTGTACAAGAACAATTTACAGCTCCAAGCAGACACCGAGCTTTAAATGAAATAGCCTTTCGTACTCTGAGTGTGTCTACATATAAATGAAAGGATTTTTTTTAAATGCTACTGAGATGCAAGAGTAGGACAAGTTAAATTCTGAAGTTAATTTTAAGATTGTGCCTTATGTGTGTATGTTGAGTCTGTAATTACACCCTGTCAGTCCGGGTTGATCAATCTGGAATAATCCCACACTGTCTCCAGCCAACTGAAAGAGCAGTATTGAATTTGTTTTGAAAAACATTAAGGCAGAAAATAGATCACTTCTCTTTCGAAACATGGAAAAACGAAGTTTTTAACAAAGAGAGAAAGAGAGGGAAAAATAGTAACACTGAGACCAGCATACTGCATAAATAAGATTGTCTTACTATACAAATTCTGGCTTAGGTAATAGAGCATCTTTGAATCTGCCTTTGCACAAAATTCACAGATTTTGGTTTAGGATCCGTTTCTGTGGACATGCCTTTGGGAGATAGAGACTGAACTTTCCCAGCTCTGTGTTTTGTGGGACATGAGCTGTCCTGATTTTGAATATATATCTAAATATGCAAATAAATATAGATAATTGAATACATTTAAGATTGCAGGTAGCTGGTGGCTTTTCCTTGCTGCCCAGGTCCCAAGTATTGCAGTTCTCTTTGTAAAAGTCTGCAGTGTTGCACCCGAATTACTTTCCCATCACTCTCATTTCAGAAATGGTATTGATGGAAATCCAGCTGCTTGCCTCTTTTTGTTTTCTTCAAGACTTGATTGTGTAGAATTTGCTTAGGGAACCTTTGGCTTCAAGGCAAATTGTGCTGGAAATGAGCTTCTCTCTCAAAATATTTGACTGCCTGTGATTCCTGTAGGATGGCTTAAATGCTTTACTCTTTAAGGCATGGTCGAGGCCCAGACAGGGAAAGAGGCAAGGCAGCATTCAGCATGCTGAACCTAATTTTGAATTGACATAAAACTCCCTTAACTCCAGTTGTATGCATTTCACCCAGCAGTGCATCTGGTTTTGTGCATGGACAATTTTTGAGCATCTTCCTAAACTTTTGTGAAATCAAATTAGGCTAGTTATTTGGACAATTTTCTTTTTTTCCTCTTTTGAACTTTATATTTTAAAATCCAAAATATGCAGATGAAAACACATTGTCACCATCATCCTTGTACAGACAAGTGAGTTTATTCCAATTGATTAACAGACCATACAGAAAATACTGGTTTTTTTCAAAGTAACAAAAAAAGACTACATAGTGACACTAAGCAGATTCTTCTATTTAAATGCTCAGCTATTTTTTAGGATTTTAAGTAGTAATTATGAAACTAGCATATGTGTGTATAATTTTCTAATGCTTCATACACTTTTTAGTCTGAGATACTAAATAAACCTATTTCTCATGAGTAGCTCTTTAACCATGTTTCTGGAGGACAGGTAAGGCTTGTGTCCATGTACACTTAAGCCTACCTGGTTTTTCCAGTATTTTCAGTTATCCCAAAAAAAGTGCACCTTGCGGTTCCTAACTGGAGAGTTGCTTTCAGGAGGTTTTAAAACATAGCCTGATGTAATATTAGGTCTTGATATATATGTCTTTCACATATATATTCAGTGAAGAAAAATGTAGTTTAGAGAAGTGTTACACTGTTCTGTTCACCCAAAATATAGTATTTTGTATCTAGGATTGATTTCCCTGGGATTTTAGAATCCTGTAAATTATTTACTGTAATAAAGTGGCTTATGTATCTGTTAAAATATTTTGTTTCTTTAGACATTTGGCTTCATGACTGATTATCAAGATTGACTCTAATCCCACTGTGTTATTTAGCCTGGCTTGTGGATTTTTTAGACAGCTCTTATTTTTTTTCCCTGAACAGATCTTGAAGGCTGGATTTGGGCGGTTTGTGCTTTTAACAGCTTTTAGAAATACCTCCAAAAATTTACAAACATACCACTAACAACCTCCATCTCTCTTTAGAGGAGGAGTGTGTACTGAGAAATGGGCAAATCATCTACATTCCATTCAACTGCATATTTTAGAGAAACAGAACTGCAGAAGAGTTGCAAGCCCTGGAAGCAGTGACACGTAAGCCACGCTGTATCCCATGAACTGCTTCTGTCATCAGCAAGGAAAATCCCCCATCTCAAACCAGCAATGCTGTCTTTGCTGTGCCTTTACCCCTAATAGCCCTAACTTACATTTTAACAGATTTTACTTGACACCACTGCAGTATTGCAAGTGTTTGCTCTGGAAATCTTAAAATGAAGTAGCTGGTCTCATGTATGAGACAGTACAACCCAGTTCAGCACTGTTTGCATGAAGAGCCTGTCATGGATGTGCTTCTGTCATTTAATGACCTTTAAAATAGCTGGCAGGCTTTGACAATATTATTTTTCTAGTAGCAGAGTTCAGCATGGCAGTCATGCTTTTCCTTTCAAAACTGAACTTACAGTGGCTGGAAACTTGAACTGGTAAATCCAGTATTTTGATAGATCTGTCAGAGATGGAGGAGAGATGCAACTGAAATGAAATAATTTTTCACAAGCCAAACTAAAGAGCTAAGCTGATCCAATCTATGCTTTCCTGGGACAGACTCTAGTATGAAATACAATATTATTCTCTTAGCCAAAGCATTTTATTGCCAGTATAAAAGATCAGTATAACTATGCATACTGTTTCATTTAAAATTTGGCTTTCTGCTACAGATAAACAAGACCAACATAGTTTTCTGCATTCCACTGCAAAGGCAATACATTCAGAGCACGTGAAGTTTCCACTTTAAGACTGCTGGGCAGAATGATAAGATAGAAATCTCATATATCTACTCTATTCCCCTGCTCTAAAACCAAAATTGGATAATTCACAGCAGATTCTTTTTCTAGAAGACCTCCATCATTCCACAGCCTTTCCAAACACCACTAAAGAACATCATCACCTTCAAACCCTCTTTGTTCTTTGCAGTAGCAGTGACGGTATTTGGACAGTTAGCTCTTGGTTTATGCCCTCTGTCTTCAAACTTTCCTTGCCAATCAAGTTTTCTAGATATCAGTTCAAGCTTGGTATTCTCTGCACTCTGTTCAACTGTGGCACCTGCGCCTTCCCCAGCAGGATTGCACTGTTGGACTATGGTCAGCCTATGCTCCTCTGTGCTCACACAGACCTTCCTGAAGGGCTGTGGTTTCAGCACACATTGGTTCATAGTCTGTAGTCATTATGGGAAAAAAAAAAAAAAAAGGAGAGAGAAGAACAACAGAAGAACAGAAATAAAAAGTCTAAAAGGAAGTAATTTTAAAAAGGTTTAAAAGGGAGATATTTGATTGTTTAAATAGTATCAGTATAGAGCATTACTGTTGGGCTCTTTGTGACATTAATAAGACTCAATGCACTGCTAAATCTTGAAATTTGGGAAGGAAGAGGGAAGCTGTGGGCTGGATGTCTCTCCACATCCTGCTTTTCATCTGGCTGTATTTCTTTGTGCATCAGGGATCATTCTGGGAGAATTCAGCACACTGCAAAGATAGCAGGGCAGAGTGGCTCTGGAGGAGATGGGACTATCCATCCTCCTCAGACCTTCAAATGCAGGATCCTCAAACTCTATTTCTCCTATGTGTGGCTTGCTCATGCACCTGGCAGGAGAGACAGAAACAAGAAGCAGCTGCAGGTCTCTGGAGGATGATGGGAGAGGTGAGGGAGGAGACAGGACACAGCAGTGCGTGGGCACGAGATCAGGGTCTCACATGCTTGTCAGCATTGTCAGCTCCTCTTCTGTTTGAGTATCACACTTACAGCTGCACTGCTGTGTATGTCTTGTTTCTCTGGATTGCAAGCTTGAGGTCACCCCTGCTACAAAAGCATCTGGAGCTGTGCATCTGGTGTGTGATGGCCAGCTGAGCATGTGGGGGTCAGCAGCAAGGCCCTCACTTCCAGGGTGGTGGATGTGCCCGTCTGGGGGTGTCTCCCAATAAATATACTGGTTCAAGGAGCTGGAAATGGCAGAAGGAAGAGTTTTTGATGCTTCTCACATAAGGGTGGTGGTAGCATAACAGGCTGAGAGCACAGGTTTCTTCTCCTTGCTAGTTGCACTCACTCCTGGCATGTGTATGTGGCACAGGTAGCAAGTGAAAGAAATTGGTGCCAGGAAAAGAACCATGCTGTGAATATGGAAGGGGCAATAAGGAGAGGCAGGACACAGGCCTGAACTGCTCTGCTGTCACGTAAACTTTTCTGGGTATTTATGGCCAGAAGATCTGGATTGTTTTTTGTTTGGGTTTTTCTTTTCCAAAGCCAGTCTCATCAGTAGAAGGTTGATCATCATCACCATCACTACTGCCTTTGTATTGCCCCAGGGCATGTAACGTTATCTGCTGAAATCCTAATACTGTAGTTGGTGGAGCTGCCTATAAAGCCCTCTGCTAAGAGATGACATTGGAATCTCACTAAAATAAAAACAAAACAAAAGCAAACTTTCTCCACGCACATAGTCAATTGGTAGTAGAAAAAAATCCTGTCAAATATTTTAAGAATGGCAATAAGTCTTCCAGTTATTTTAGCAATTATCTTCTTCATAGGTAACCATGTTTCCCACCAGTGTTGTGTCTCTGAGCTATATCTTTATCCTGTTTCTACCAGGAGCTTGTTCCACAATGATGTTGCCAGACAACATCATTGTCCTTGTCCTTGGATTAGCCCTAGACGACTGTGCTGCTGCAACAAGACATTACCTTAGCAGTAGGCTTAAATAACTGGTCTAATAAACCTCACCCACAGCCAGCTCCCGAGAAAGTGTCTGCCAGATTTCTCCAGGTGTTGAGCAGATGTGGAACCCACACAGGCACGTCTCCCTGTCAGGGATTGTTCACTTTTTATTTGAAACTGTCATTACAGTGGATCTTGTGATAGGAGCAGTTTACAGCCCAGTTAGTATAATTTTATTATTAGCATAAAATAACTGCTATTTTTGCAGTAGTCTAAACCAGTAAAATTAAATCAGTTTCCTCTGGAGAGTAGGATGTGTCTAAGAGATTAAACCCTGTGCTTGCTGCTGGGGTCCAGAGCCTGTGGCTTCTCCCACAGTCAGCATCCATGGCAGGAGGAGCTGTCAGGGCAGCCCAGAGCTGTTTTGTAAGGACGTCACAACATTGTTCTTTCAGCTGGCAGCCTGTGTTTACATTGACTCAAAGCTTACGAAAGCATTTCCCAAGGCTAGCTCCAGATCTGGTGTGTTGTCTTAGATCTGTGAACACTGCTTTGCTTTCAGTGATTTTGCCTTTCATTCTCCGTTTGCAGCTGTTACCTTAATAGCATTTTCAAGTGGCTTCTCTTAAGCAGCAACACAAGTTCCTCATTATAGGAGGCATTATTTTGGCTAGGCATTATTTTATTTTTATTTTATTTAATTTTAGGTGTTTGGTGTTAGAAAGAGTAGAAAATGAGGTGAAAATCCAAAATGGGCACAATTAAAAAAATTTAAAAGCAAAATTCTCTCTCACTTAGAAAGAATCTAAGATAGGCAGGAAATAATGAAATGAAGTTGGAAACTGCTATGAAATAATGAAATAGAATTAGTGGCAGCTGTTTTTGTGGGGTTTTTTAAGCTGGTGAACACTGTTTTCACACAGATGCATGATTTTATCTAGTCTGAACTGGTAAGGAAAAATCAAGCACATCAGTTGAATGAGCAGGATTATTGGATCACAGATCACTGTTGTACCAGGTTAATTGGCAAGCAAGGAAGTAAATTGAGCAATAAATTGAACACTGACAAAGCTGCTTTCCCTTTTGAATATTGGCTTCCTTTTTATTTCTTTCTGAAAGAAATTTACAGGTCACAAATGGCTAGTGTATGATGTTCTGTAACAAGTAAATACATATACTATGTGCTGGGTCAAATTTCCCCTCAAGACTGAGCATTGTAAATGAGAGGAGAATGTAATGCAGCATCTGGTTACAAGACCTTACTGTTTCAACTCACTGTTATTAAAAATGGCTTCATACATCCTCCATGTAGATGCATAGCAAAATGTATAAAACCTAAATTGTCATCGGCCACATCCTTGGAGGCCTCTGTACACACCCACCATTTATGAAGGCCAGGTCTTAGCCCAAACTCACAATAAGCACCAAGAGTTTGGCAGCACTGTAGGTCCCTGTTGCTGTGGGTTTGTGGTGGGATAAACAACCAGCAGGTAGTTTTTCTATCGCCATGTAACTCACCACAACTCTGGAATGCATCAATGTCCTGCTCAGAAAACCATGGCAGAAAAACCTGTCTGCCACATAGCCATAAAGTCTCCATTGCTTTTATGCATAGACTTTTTTCCCAAATATCCCATTGATGTTTTTCTTAGAGGTGACTTTTCCCCCCTCTTTGTATTACTGGTAATTCCCTTTGGGGTCATTTAGCATTCTTTTTTATTGTGTGTGTTTTGGGGAGGGGAAGCTCCTGCTGGCGTTCAAGGCCATGTTGTATCCCCACCACCATTGGTTCATTCCTGTACAGAGCCAAAAATACTTAGCTGATGAATCATTCAAGAAAACACAAAGGAATTGTAAATACAAAAACTAGTGTTGCCTTTGACAGTAGGAAAAAAAAGAAATCACATTTTCTTGCATTTAGTAACACTGTGCTTTTTTGCTGTTGATCATGGGCTTCACCTTTCTCTTCTCTTGTCCTCTTCTTCTCCCTGCTTCAAAGTGTCCACAGAGAGATACAGCCAGAAAGGATGTCCATTGCTGTGTGCTGTCTCCTGGCTGCTTTCATCCTTCATTATGCAAAGCTTTAAACAGCATTTAATCCATAAATTCGGAAATTAAACTGGAGGGGAGGGGTGGGAGAGTGCTGCAACTGCAGCCAAAGAGCAGCTGAGTAATTGGTCTGAAAACCAGCCCTATTTGGTTTCATCCAAAGTTTTCAAACTCTTTCACATGGAAAAGAAGTAGAGCCATAGCAACTGCAATAAGTATGGTGTGTTCATAATTACCAAGAAGCACAAGTAAATATTTCTGTGGCTTTTCCAGTATATCTGATCTCTTTTCTTAGCAATAACAACTGAAGGATTAGCCATTATTCAGGTCTAGAGGCACATTTGAAGCAGAAGGAATGAATGACTCACCAGGAATACCTGCATAATAAACCTCATAAGGTGCCTCTTCTTTGGAGGATTTGAGTGTCTGTTATTTGGGGAAGGCCTTTTGAGCATTTGTTAAAGACTGTGAGAAATGGGACTATGGCTGGCAATACCTGCACAAGGATCTGGGTTGTATGGGAACATTTTAGGGCTGAATAGACATTTGGGTAAGATTCCAGACCAAGCCCCCCAGGGCCCCTGGGAATGTGAGATCCGTAACGTGTTGGAACATATCTTCCACCAAAGAAACCACATCCGTGCCAGTGGCTTGGGAATGGCCTGCAGAGGACACAGCAGTCACCCCTGGGTCTCTGCTTGTGTTCCTTGAACGGAGGCTGAGAAACATTTCTCAGGCACCAAGACATTCTCCCAGATGGTGGCAAAAAGTAGATTTCAGCAAGGAAAAGATATAGATCCTGTTACCAGCCCCAAATGGACTTTTTTCTAGGTCACAAATCTTTCACTCCTGTTTATTTCCCTGTGGCACTTGCTTCTCCCCCATATGAGGACCCATGTAAGAGCTGGTGGGTAAGCCAGACCCCAGTAAATATTGTTTATATTAGGCACACTGTTAATCACAGCTGTAATGATTTCTTAACTTTCCATTAAATATTTCCAGCAGCTCTTGGCCTTGCCAAAAATCTCTCCTTTTACTGTCAGAGATGAAATCAGCACCAATTTCAAGGGCACAGATTTAAGATAATTCTAAGAACCAAGATTATAATATTTTACATACTTCTAATTTGGCCTGGTTCAACAGATCTATAAGGGAGAAAGTGTAACTATAGCAAATAGCAGAAACAGAACTAATTACTTATTTTGGAATTATTAACTTGCAGAATAGAATATGAGTCATTTCCTTGCTGAACTAATTTTTTTTACTCATCAAATTTGCTAATGGAGTAATAATCTTGAAGACAGGGAGGTTTTTTTCCCAGAACAAATTTAAAGAGACATTAATATCTTGTAAGACCAAGTCCCAGATGATTCACTGATAAATCATTACAGGAACTTAGAGAATGAAGTTTGTGTAACACAACCATAGCTAACAAACTGCATCATGACAGAGGAAAAGAAAAACAACAGAAAATATTTATTGACATAATAATTGCATCATATAATACCTTAACAGAGCAAAGGTTTGCATTTATTTTCTCAAATGGCTTGTCATTTTGCACAGTTAAAAATATAAAGTTTTCTGTCAGTCTTAAAAAAGCAAAGAACATGAAAGAATCCTCAAAGCTTCTTCTGGAGGTTTTTAACCTAAATGCTCTGACACTTGGAGCAAAAGGCTGGTGCAAAGGGGACCCAAATACACTTCCAAATCCTTTGAGATTAGAGTGAAATTTTAAGCTTTCAATTTAATAACATTCTTTTTTTCCCCCAGTTATTCTTTAATCCAGGAATTTTTAGATGGAAGTATCTGCAATAATCTGTGCTTTAAAATTAGAAGCAGTTGATTAAATTTCTACAGATGCCAAACACAAACAGAAGACATTTGAAAAAAAATTATTGCCTAGGATTTCTAGATACATGCACAAAATGGAGCCTCAAGTCTGAGATTTTTTGTTTGATTTTTTTTTCTTGTGGAGAACAGCCTTTAGAGGAATCCCAACAAAAGGTCAGTTTTAAGAAACTCCCCACTACACTCTTGGTGATCCAGTGTAGTGGGAGGTCCATACAGCCAAGCCTTTTGGTTCAGAACATGGATCTGCTGCTTTCCAAGCACCCAAAATGAACAGAAGCATAATCCCTGCGAATTCAGGCATGGCTTGTAGATCAGGGTCAAAACCCCCTGCCTACTAGTGGTCCCTGCCAAAACCCAACTCCTCTCACAGTCCTTTCCTTGTTGTTGTCGGCTGAGAAGAAAAACCTTATCTTCAACAGTGAAAAATTGTTCATGAAACTTGTGAATTTCGCATCTTAATTCCGGCTATTAAGTCTCAACCTGCTGCCTACTCTTTCTCACAATAGGTCCCTCTGCTACCTTGCAGCCATTTTCATCTGTTACTTTGCACACTTTCTTTATCCCTTGCATACCATCTCCATCTTCCTGGTCTCCCATACCATCTACTTTTTCTTTCTTTCTGTTTTATTTGCTGTTTGCTGCCAGGTCATCCCTTACAAGCAGAATAGAAAGAACTCCCCAGCTGCTTTGTCCTCTACATGTGGATGTGGTTTTTTTTTTTCACTTAAACCATATTCATGCTGATTCATAATTCACATAGACACACAAATCTGTGAAACTAAGATGATAAATTGTAAACTGAGTCAAGGAGTTTCTTTAAGCAATTATAAAGCATTGTGCACTCTATACCTCATATAACAAATAATTTTCCTACTTAATCTTGTGCTTTTCTTTTGTTAAGTTAATACTAATAAACTCAATTAAACCTAATTTTTCACATTGCAGATAACCCCCTTGACTTCCACTGTGTGTCTCAGAGCCTCAGATTAAACACATACACAAATACCTTGGAGAACCTGGTCTGGGTGTGTTAATAGCTTGTGTATAAGGTTTATCTTTGGCCCCAGAAAAAATTAAATAAAATTAAATTCCAGTAGCCCTATGAGAGAAAAGAGATCTGACTGAGTTTGTTTTTTCCTGCAGCCAGGGATACAGTTAAAGAAAAAGATCTGCTATACCAACTCTTGTGGAAAAGCATTAGTATTGATGAAAACAAATTATGTAGAGCCTGGTACCTGAGAGAGGAAAAATCCTTTAGGGAAACATCACAAGTGCTGGAAAACCAGCCTTGCTGCTGGTGTCCTAGACAACAGCAATGTCTGATCTACTGAGATCGTATTTTCCTCCTCATATTTCTAGATAATTAGATAGTAACTGCAGGTTTTTTAAGAAAATCTGAGATGGTCATGGCTCAGAAATTCTTTATCCAGTTGCAGTGGTGGGTACCAAGAGCTCTGCATTGACTTTTAATTCCTGGGTTTGTGTGCAAGTGCTTGATTTATGAACTATTCCAGAAGTCCCAGTAGTAGGTAGCCACGATGCCTACATAAAGCATTTGCTTCCCTATTAGACCAAAATGCTGCCTAGCATGCTGAGACAACAGGAAAAATATTTGGTCTATGTCTTCTTGTACCTGCATTCCCTGGCCTGAAGGTGCTGACTCAGTTAAAACAACACCAAGCCTGCATATGTGCATGTGTTTGTGCAAGTGCACTCAGACACAGCAGTTTGTCTCTTTGTTTTGGTTTTTTAATTAATTTTTATGTTGCTCTGGCCAAACTCTTCAATCGCCTAGTACCACAAAATGAAGCACTGAGCAGCTAGAATTTATTCTCTGAAAACAAGGAGTTTTTTTCAACCTGGTATGAGAACCTCAGGTTGTGGCTGAGATATTTACAACAGACAATTATTATACCAAGACCATTTGAAAGCCAACCTCAACATTTTTCATTCTTACCTTGCTCCCAATTCCCAAGCTGATAAAGAAATAGGTTTTATTTCTTCTTCTAAGGAGCACATCTAAATAAGACTCAACAAAACAAGGAATTTACTAAGCCCCCTTATCTTGATCAGTTTTAGACCCAAATCAACAATGACAATACTTGTAAAAAAATCCATGGACCTGGGTTGTCTTGTATTAGATTAATGATATATTTGTCATCGTAACTAGGGAAAAGGCACTTAAGAAAAACATTACAGAGCTGACTAAAGAATATAATAGGTCTGTTGCATAGAGTGAGAGTATTAAATACTGGACTGAGGTGATTTAAAATTACTGTCAGCAAAGCCACATGTGTTAATAGGTATGTTAACAACAATAAAAAATAATTAAACCCTGAAATATTAGAGATTTATTTCTAAACTTTAAAAATTATTATTAGTTTTCTGCAAACAAAACAAGTCACACAAAATAAAATTTAAAAATAGTAAAAGGAGAAAAATTGAGTGTTCCCTGGAAAGGTTTACATTAAAAAAAATAATTTCCTTTAAAGAAAGATCTCTTTCAATTAATGAAATATTGTTTATTCATTGGGTTATGATATGGAAGCAAATCTTAAATTCTTATGCTTTGGCAATAATAGGACAAAGTTGCCTGCACATTCAGTGTGTCAGGTTATAGGCTTTCAATCATCTACAAAAAGAGTGGGTTATTTAAAATCATCTTATTCCATCAAAAGATATTACAAGCACCTTTTAAAGATACCAACAAACAAATAATATTTTTAAAACTTGCTGTATTTTTTTCTCCTGCAGAGAAAGAAAACATATTTTGGTCAGCATAAATTTACGGTAAAGAAATTAAATATTATAGGTGTAAATATTCTAAAAGTATTGAAACCCAAAGGATATGATCAGAAAGGCACAGTGTCTTTTTACGTTATTAGATTAATGTAGCACCATAACAATTCTGCGTACTTCAAAATGCTGACATAAAATAAAAGATATAGACTTGTATAGAAATCAACAACAATTTTTAAGAAGGTGGTTTGTATAAATATGTCTTAAAGTCACGCTCAATTTGTGTCTTCATTAAATACATGGTTCTGCAAACATATTGAACCAAATTATTTGCTAACTACTGCTGCTATCTAAGATACCTTTTATAATGCACAAGATAGTTCTACCATTCAGAAGGTGCTATAATTTTGCTGGGAGAAATTTTTAGTTAACCTTGTAAATCATGTTGAGGTGGAGTCTGAATATAACATGATTAAAACCACCTACTTTGCAAAACTGTATAACACCAAACTAAAATATTGATTTCCAACTCCCAGTCTAATACATACTATGCTATCTATGAAGCTGAACTTGTATAGAAGTAATTTATAAAAACAGAAGAAATGTTTAGCACCCAGAAAAGATATCATCTGTGAAGATCCAAATGATTGTCAAGTAGCTACTTCAGGAGTCAGTGAGTTCTCCCAGTGGTAAAGCTAAATATTTGACTAGAAACTAAACCTACAGCTCTCCAAATCCTAACTGGAAGGCAAATGCATGTGTTTAAGATTTCTGTAGCTTCTCAAAGAACATCTAAAGTCATTAAACTATGTCCAGATGTGTCTTCTTCCAAACATGGAAACTTCTGTTTGTTAATTTTTTTTTTTGCCGTTTTTACTGAGCAATGAAGTGAATTTAAGATGTAACCCTCAGCTACATAAATTTGGAATTTCCATGGGAGTGTTCCTGCAGCAGCCAGAAGAGGAAGTTTTCCAGACTAACAATCATTAACTATAGTGCTGCTTCTCAACATGGACCTGTGGTCTTTAGAGAATGCCAGAATAATGTCTTATTCTCATGCAGTTCTCTGGATCATTCTGCACATACAGTAACATGCTATATCCACAACTTGCATTTGAGGAATTGGAACAGAACCCTGAGAAAAGTAAATCCATTGGAAAAAAATAGATATTGTTTAATAACACCGGTTTGAGATGTTTCAACCTTTCCCCTGGGGAAAAAAAAATGACAAACAAGTGCAGCCATTTTTTTTTCTCCTCATGAATGTCTTGAATTTATCACAATTGCAAACATAAATATAGTTTGGGATTTTAAGTGCGTATCTCGGTTGATTACAATTAGAAGTATTTTGTTTGACAATTCCACCCCACCCCCAGCAATTCATCATTCCTCAAGTCACCATAGCACTACTTGTGAGCTTTGAGTTCAAAAACATTCTGGCGTGGGGTGATGTTCCTCCAGTAACCTTTGCGGCCAACTTTCACTCTATGGCAGTGGGGGTGCTAAGCAAGGGATGTTCAGCTCTCTTCAGCCTTGTGTGCAATTCTCATCATTCCCATGTATCCAGAAGCAAATCTGGGCATATTTGAGAGGAGTAATTCGTACTGCTACATTGTAATCCTGCTGTTCGCCATTGATGTCCACCCACTGATGGCCTGAGTAAACGGCGATGATCTTGCGTTTCCACTTCTTTTTGTTCGGCTCCTTAAGGCGGAGATAGATCCCGGATCCTGTGGAGCCAGGCTCGGCATCACAGTACTGATAAAACAGATCATTGGACTCATCAGAAATGCTACAAAATCTATAGACCAGCTGCCCAGACCGATCATTGTCAAAACCTGAGAAGTGGATCATGCTCCCAGGCATCATTTTGATTGTTGGGCTGATTCCCAGCTCCATGTATTTCTTTTTGTGGGGACGCTTGAGCTCAAGAACAGCATAATCATAATCCAGGGCAATATCCCCAGAGACACCCTTAAACCAGCCTTTCGGGATGTGCGTACTCTTCACCCGGGTCCACTGGAAGGAGGGCATACCATCTGAGGTCCCTTGCTTCCTCCCAGGTCTCCTCTGCTTTCTCCCATCACCTTTGGATTGTCGCCTTAAATCTGTGGCAGCTTTGGGATCCTCTTTGGCCGCAGGAATTTCTCTCCTACTTCTTTTAGCACCTTTGCGTTTCCTGCCGTTGCCTCTGGATTTCGTCTTCATCAGGCCCACCCTCAGTCTCTTGCTGCCCTTGACATAATCCTTGCCGTTGTGCAGACAGTGGGCTGCTGTCAGCACGTGCTTGGGGGAAACGAGAATGCCGCTGCAGCCAGTGGAGATCTTCACCGCCGTGTTGAACGGAAAGTTGGTCATAAACCTCTTGTCGTAGATGCTGAACCTGCTGTCTGTGCCGTATATCTGCCTCTTCTTCCTCAAAGGCCTTCGCGTGGTTGTGTTCCCAGCTGGGTCAAGCGCTGCTCCGAGGACGTTCACTTCAGTCAGGGTCCGTGTGCCATTTTCAAAAACAGTCTCATAGGATAAGAGGTTCTTCAAGTCAGACAAGCTTGGCACTGGCAGTTTTCTTTGACATTCAATTCCACATACACTGTTCAGCTCTAATTTGGTTTTTGCTTCGAATTTAGGGCTGTCAAGGGAGAAAGTTCTTTCTCTCACAATCTGGGGAATCTTCTTTAGGTGCCAAGTAAAATCTTGTTCAGTTTCTGTTCCATTACTGAGACCCAATATAGGTATAAAAAATATGAATAGCAGTAACATGTGCTCCATTTTATTTTATTTCTTTCTAAAACAAGAAAGAGAGATTTGAAAATACACTTTGGAAATATACACAGTTATCTTAACATCTTCTAAGTATAATCATGCAATTTTAGAACTGACATCAGTGGAACAGAATTCTACACTCTGCTCAAAATAGAAATGCCTCAGATATTCCCTGTATTGCCTCTGACTCTTCCAATGGTTTCTAGAGAGATGGATGCACATAATTCAGCTAGTACCCATGCTGAGCTACCTACTGGAAAATGAAACCAGCTGAGTTTTACCTGTTTTTCCCTCAGTGGACAGCAGTCTGAGTCATTCCACTTGGTAGAGCGTCTTGGTTTTATTTATTCCAAAGGAATGTAGTTATATATTATGTTTCTGCTTCTCTTTTCTAAAGCTATATAGTTGAAGGTAGGACATAGTTGAAAACCCTCAGTGTATTCAAAAGTTGGGATCCAAGCAGAGATGGATAAACAGACTACACTCATGAGACCTAGGAACTCTTGGGAAACCAGACCAATTGTGCTCTTTCATGTAATGGCAAAAATGTGGCTTTAACTGACTTAAAAGTCATCAGTGCTTCTCCATAACCCACCCAGCTGACAATGATGAATCTGCCTGTATGAAAAATGGCACTTTTCTAACTGCTATGCCAAGGAAACTAGGTCTTCTAGGACAGACAGACAAGTGAGAAAAGCAGAATGTTGCTGGTGTAGAGGAGTCTCTTGGTCGTATATACATGCAGCAAAGCTCAGAGGAGTAGAAGGGAAAAGCCTGATTACCCATTACATGCCTTTTTCAGGATCCCACAAAGGCTGTAGGAACTATGCTGTCTGTGCCTTATGTGGTCGTATGTGGAATGCCCCACCTAAATGGGGAGATGCACCACACTAAGAGCTAATGCTTTAAATGGGAAAGACAAAAAGCACTACCATTCCCATCCATAGATAGAGGAAAACTGTAAACTTGTTGGAAGTCTGTGGCAGAGCCAGAAACTGAACCCAGAACTCTTGATTCTGAGCTCAAAACATTACTGAAAAGACCATTTTTATCCTTTGGCAGCACTGATGTCAGTGGCATTATCCAGATACTGGCAGCTGCCACTGAGAAACTTGTGCTCAGTTCCAACATCCTTCATTCCAATTACATGGAAACCTCAGCAGTGAAGAAAGAAAGGGTCTATGATTAAACTTTAAAAGCCAAGCAATTCAAGGATTTGTATGTGGTTAAGCTCTCTGGTTTACATTGCAATGGCAGTGTAGGCCAGGGCAACTATAACCACTTTTCTTAATTTTAGTTTAGAATAATACAAGTGGTGCTCTCCAGTGAAACAGTCTGGCTACAGGCTAGCTGAAGATCTAGCAAGAAAAACAGGGGTATATGTGCAACATGGAAAAAGAAGTGGGAACATTGCTTTCAAATCTGTATGCTGACAAATCACAAAGCGCAGTGACTCCTATGATTTCTGAGGCATCTTTACCCCATAGGCGTATTTGTTATCTATAATAAGTAATAATTATCAATTTTTAGTCAAATAAGCACTACAGTTCAACCACAGCTTGCTTCTGATGCCAAATTAAGAAGGTGGATTTGTTTTAGCATAGTTTTGACCCTTTTCACCTTTGCCAGAATGGAACACCAACTTTGAGCTGGGTCCACTTACCAGGATATATATAAACCACATTTTACAAAGAATGCAAAGAAACCCTCCCTGGCCTTCAAGTAGCTAACTCAGGTTTTGGAGGAGATGTGTGGACTTTCCTAAGGCATCTGGAGATTAGAGTGACTCACAAGTCTGAGCTCTGGTGTGCATGTGGTCATATGAAAAGATGACTGAAAGTTTTGAAAGCAGGGAGGAATCACCCCAGGCACAAGATTTTGTAGAGGGATGCCAGTTGTTCATACCACTTTAGCTTATTGGTATAGCAGAAATGTGCACATTGAAACATTAACTTTGATACACAAAGTTACCTTCAAAGTGTTGGTTCTGTTATTGCTCAATTAGCATTAAATCTGAGGAGGAATGACAATTTTACATATCTATGGGTAAGTTAGAAGGTGCCAAAATAAAAATACTATAATGAGAACGTAAAAATACCTTTGTGGCCTGATCAAAGGACTGCCTGTCCTAAAATCCTGTTTCTGACACCATCTAAATGTGGTTGCCTAGGGTAGAAGATAGGAATTGGGCAACCATGTATGCCCCTCCTCCCTCATAGTTTCTTAGCTTACAACCAGTTGTACCTGGTGGACTTTAAAGCAGAGGTAGTTTCTGTAGTGTAAGGAAACCTTAATTAATTTCTCTTCCATAGTTTGACAGTCTTCCCTTGAATACATATAATATTTTGTGGCCATAATGTTCTGCATCCGAGAGTTCCACAGCTATATGTTGCACGAGGAAGCATCTTCTTTATTTCCAGCCTGTCACAAACTAGCATGGTTTGAGGATAACTAATGTGACATTAATATAGAAAAGCTGGTTTAAATTTGGTTTGCCCTAATGTAGCTGATGAACAAGACAGTTCTAATGTCAGGCTTGAGAATGATTTTTCTATTTTCCCCTAGAATACTCCTGCCTTTCTCAGCTCTTCCTCAGGTTCTGGGTATTTGATATTCCTCTGTAGCTGAACTTCATGAGCCCTAAGGAAAGTTCAGTCACTAACTGCTTGTTCATACAGAAAGTCTGGGTTGATGTCATTCCACTGTGATGGCTGAGGTCTTCCCATATGGACTCATAACTAAGTTTATAGGGAAGTCCATGTTTTTCTCTCTGCTTTATAGAGAGACTTTCTGCAAGGAAATGGGTGGAGTACTGTGGCTCCCTTCTGCCACTCTTTAGAAAGAAAAAAGAAAACCAGTCAAAGCACAGAACCTTCAATAGATGCCTTGGAGCCTTCCATTTGAAACATGATACTCAAGTGCTCACTACTTTCAAAGGCAATCTTGGAAGCCAAGATTTTCTTCATTTATAATGAACCACTTGTCACTGGGAATGAACTAACTACACTTCAGGATAACTGGAAGAAGTTCAAGGAACTTAATAAACATGGTAATTCTCATTACAGAGCAGAGCAGCGGTCCTGCTAGGCAGCTTTGTCATTTCCAGCCATGCGTTTAAGATCTGTTTACTAACCCCATCCCTACAGTTTGAGGGAGGCCAGCTCCAAGCACAGGCAATGTCAGCAGTTGCCATGGCCCAGTACTGGCTGCTGGCAAACAGGAAACACAGAGCTGATCTTGCCTGATGATGAGGATGTAAATGTGTAGGTGGGTGCAAAGCCAGCTTTGCAGGGTGGGAGAAGGGGAGAGAGAATACAGCCTCCAGGGGAAGGAGGAAATGTCCTGAAAAGGCTTCAAGCTGATTGCAAGAAAAAGCCCCTCAATATGTTACCCATTCTGCCAAGCTGTTCTCCACTCTTCCTCCAAACCCAAAGGTGCTCTGCCCTCTCCTTTCCTTCACTCCTTTCCCATACAGGTTTTGGGTTGGCTTACAGTAATTGGAATTCTAAAGAGTCAGCTCTTTAAAGTAGGACAAATTGCTTTAGAGAAGACAAGATGTAAACCAGAAACTGAGAGAGATTCCCAGCTTTATGAAAATGTTGAATTTTTTCCTCCAGTTTCCAAACCCAGCTGATAACAGGACTCCCTGTTTGGTGGCATTCTAGCTGCCAGGTATATCCATACAAGTAAAACTATTTTCAGTTCTTCTCACTTCTTGCTTCCAATCTTAAACCTTTCTGCATCCACGGGACAAGAACAACCCAATTTTTCAGGATATCCTTCAAATATTTTGCCATTATAGCCTATCTTACTCTAGCTGAACGCATCTCAGATGGATGCAGGATCCATCTCAGGAAAAGGCTTAGAATCAAGCAGAATTAGAATAGGTTTGTCTTCAGGCTACCACTGAGGGAATTTACTTATCAGTGTAGCTCAGACAGAAGAAAATTGAGTACAGCTTCCTGGCAGAGTTTTGTCTTGGTCTGTTAGTACAGCCTCTAACCTGGGGTTTCCTTCTTCTTGGAGGAAAGGTAACACATTTCAAACTAAGCTTACACAATTTTAATTGTAATTTTCAGTCCATAAAATAACAGAGGCTGCTTTAGTAACCACCTCCCTTAACTGCTTTTGCCCTTATTCTTGAAATTACCTGAAAGCTGGAATTCATAGTTCCACTTTGACAAAGCAAACCAGAGAAAAAATTTTTGAAATATCACACTTCCCGGGAGAAACCACTGCCCTAATCTTATCCGCAACTGCTCCCCGCTCCCTCCTCCAGGTGCGCTCACTCCGTAAAGCGGTGCGTGGATGTTGCCATCCTCTCTGACTTGAGGGAAAAAAAAACCATTGCGGCTTCTGGCTCTTACAAAATTTAGGCAGCTTCAGTACTCATAGGAAGAACTAACTGCACACGGCAGGCGTGACAGCTCATTTCTGAAATGCCGTGACAATAAAGGCCCCGTGGGTCGCGGGGCTCCCCTCTGGCGCAGTGCCCGCCGCTGCCGCGGGGCGGCGCTCC
>VZTN01000935.1:0-15911 GCA_013400515.1 Erpornis zantholeuca
ACAAGAAAGAAAACTATTCAAGTAAACTGACAAGTCCAAATAGGAATAGGAGACTCCAACCTGGTTCATGTTATGAATCACAGACTACTACCCCTACTGGGACTGAGAGAGAATCTCCAATCCAAAATGAATTCAAACCAATTCACAGGGATCCTTAAAGTTTTGCTAAAAAGGGAAGCCAAAATGCTGACAGCTTTATTAGAGTGTGTAAATCAAAATAAGAACCAATTAATTTTAAGTCTTCAAGAGTACCTTTCAATATGAATTCAATTCCCTCTAAGATACTGTTGCAGTTCTTAAAAAGTACTACATCTTGCTAAAATGTCAAAGGGTTTATATTTTCATCAGAAAGGTATTTTGCCAGCTGGGCTGAGAGATGCCTCTTCAATAAGTTTTCCAGCAATTTCAGCTGAGTTCCAACACCTTTTTGTCCATTCAGAAGTGTTATAAACCTTGATATTAAAGTATTAAGAGTCGTCTAAGAGTCTAAGGAGTTGTGATAACTTGATGTGAGACCTTGCTGTGGTTTAACTCCAGCTATCCACCAAGGCCCTCCCAGCCACTCTCTCACTCCCCCACCAGTGACTCAATCAGAAGGGGACAGAATCTGAAGGGTAAAAGCTGCAAAACTCATAGGTCGAGGTAAAAACAGTTTAATAGGGAAAGCAAAAGATGCCCATACAAGCAAAGCAAAACAAGGAATTATTTCTTGTTTCCCAGGCACAGGCAGGCATCTGCAGGAGGCAGGGCCCCATCAGGGTAACATTGATTTGGGAAGACAAATGTCATCACCACAAACATCCCCATCTCTCCTTCTTTCCCTCAGTTTAGGTATTGAGCATGATGTCATATGGTCTGCAATATCCCTTTGGTCAGTTTGGATGGCATGTCCCGGCTGTGGCTCCTCCCACCCTCCCATGTACCCCAAATTCCTGAGCAGTATGGCAGTAAAAAAGCAGAAAAGGCCTTGGAGCTGTGTAATCCCTGCTCAGCAGTTACAAAAACATCTTTTGTTATACCCTCTAAGCCCTCCCTCTCCTGAGAAGAGAAGAGAAGAGAAGAGAAGAGAAGAGAAGAGAAGAGAAGAGAAGAGAAGAGAAGAGAAGAGAAGAGAAGAGAAGAGAAGAGAAGAGAGAAGCAAGTGGAAAATGGAAATTACCGTTTTAGACCTATCAAAAAACATTCACTATTATGCAGTGAAAACAATAAATATCATTATTTTTCCTCAACAGTTTTCTGTAACAAGATACCTGTTACAGATTTCTGAAAAGGAATCAAAAAGCTCTTTGGATAAATGTGTTTCACTTTATGTTTGATGAAATATTCCTTTAAAATATTCACTTTAGGTATACAAACTGTACCCTGCAGCAATAGAAACCACCTAAAACCCCATCAGTTCATACAAGGATGTTGTATTCTTGGAAACAAAACCTACGGAGAGGGCACCGTGTCCATTTTCCTGCCCCTTCCTCCTACTATCTCCAGTATTGTTAGGAGACAACATTAAAACTTGTCTTAAAATTATTATTCTGTCCCTCTTTGTCTGCCACAGAAGTCTCAAAATTTGCAGTGTATCAGAGGTACAGGCAAAGTGCTGCTGAACCTTCTCCCATAGCAGCCCTTTAATCCAGCCCTTTAATACAGATGGATTTGCCTCTGCAAACTATTCTGAAGTCACTCCTGTTTGTGTTACACACCAAACTACTGTCAGCAACCTGAGAAGAATTTCCATTTTTCACATTTTTATTTTTGATAAAATATAGCTGAGCTTAAAATCCAGTGCTCTATGGAATCTAATGAGAAGCTTTTGATTAAACAAATATTCTGTTTAAAAATGAATGCTTTTCAATAAATAACTATCCTATTGAATGCTTCTAATAGGAACTTTCAAATCAGAAAAATGTTTTAATTTGTAAATTTTTTTTTCTCGATAACATTCAACTGTCAGCAAGCTCATTCATCACAGAAATTCAAGTTATCATCTAGAAATGCTACAAACTTTACTATTTTTCTTCATTTCCATCAAAGTTTTGCATGACAGTTAAAGGAATTTTTTCCAGCTCTGGTAGGAGCTTTTTTTGGTTTGTTTTTTTTTTTTTCTACATATAGTCTAGATAGCTAGTAATTGTTGGCAATTGCAATTTGATTTTACATATCCAAGGAGTTATGCAGTTGAATGTTCTATCTCCTCAGTTTGTTACACAGTTTACTCCTTACAAATGGCTTGCCTTCATCTGCATTATGACCAGTGTATTCCCACTTAATTTTAAATTTACAGACAGAAACTTTTTACATTTGTCTACCTGTGATCACCTCATCTTTTCTGTGAGATTTTACTATGGCCCAAAAATTTGCATGTCACTTCTGCTAACTTGCTGTCCAAAGTAAAATCAACCTAGCTGAGGCTGGACCTGTCATCCAGCCCATAGCACAGGACATAGTTAAGGTCCCTTTCTGATCTTACTTTTAATGAGTATGAATGGCTACACCGGTATTCAAGGGGCTATAATTTCATATCCACTGGCTGGGGTGTAATTAACAGCAGAAAGCAAGGCCCAGTGTGATATCAGAAGCAGCCTGAAGTGAGCAGCATGCTCTTTCAGGCCCCGCATTCAGGGCCCTACTCAGCTCCAGCTACCAACTAAATTATTCCAAAAAACCCCTAAGCACATTCAGAAAGACATGAGCATCTAAATGTGATTGACAACAGCTTCCCTTGCATTGAAGCTCTGATAAAATTTTGGCCCAGTGGAAATTTTTGAGATTTCTTCATGGTTGCATCCGTTTTTCAGAGGACTCTCTCTGCTCTCTATACATGAGTTTTGTGTGTGTGCTTATAAAAAAACCATAAATTCTCATTCTAGTAGCAGACCCATAATTAGCTTACTAGATTCTCAGTGAAGCCTCACAGCTTTCTTCTCAATTTAGAGCTTTGTCACTGCTTGGTTTTTCCTTCCTGCATGGAACAGACTGAAAGCTTTGTTTCAGATGTCAGAGCAGTAAGAGAATGTGAGCCATCGTGAGTGAAAGGATTGGATTTTCCTCCTTGGTAAATGCTTCCAAAATAAACTTCAGTGTTGTTTCCATGTCTCCTATGAAATGTATAAGGAAAACCCATGAGATTCTTTTCCCCGAAATTCATTTGAAACATCTAAAAGAGTCCATCCCCCTCATCCACATTTAGCATAAAAACCATGAGATCAAACAATTAGAATGGAATGTCGAGTGAATGTGTTTGCTAAATGAATATAAATGTAACCTGATTGTCTCCTCCTTGGTGTTTGGATCCTGACTCTGTGTAAATAGTGGCTCGATCAGGGCATGAAATGTGCCAGTTTCATCCTGCCTTTAGAGAAATTACCACAGCCATAAAAATTCAGAGTAAAATAAGATGTACTGTTTATTGTTTCCATACTTTTTATTTTACTTTTTCAGTGTGACACAACTAACAGCACAATTGGGTGTTATCTCACACAAACCTGACTGCTAAAGACTAAAGAACTTGTGCACTTATAATTGCCTTAAAGGCATTTTTATTTCATGCTTATAAAAAAATACCTTGACTTTGAAAACTTGGTGACACTATACAAGGTTATTGATTTACATTCTTACTTAAAATTAAATTATATTTGCATGAAAATGCAGTACGGGGGAGGGTTAAAAAAAACTGGCAAGTAAATCCTAGTGCACTCAGAGGTGGAAATTATTATCCATTTATCCATAATGATTAACAGTTAAAATGCACTCTGCTGTTCCCTGTGTCTCAGGAAGAACAGAAGCTTTTGTTTTCCTGAAATAAAAAGCCACATCTCTTTTTACAGTAATGCCTTAAAAGGGGGTGGGTGGGGGGAAGGGGGAGAAACGTCACTCTCATGGCAAAAAGCCAAAGAAATTTAAAATGCACCCATCACATATTAAACAGTTAGTTAAATCCATGAGCCCTGTTTATGAGACATTTGCAGCAATAAAGGTTAAAAAATTAAGAAATTATACTTTTCTGATATGTGCTAACTTGTAGAGAGTATTGCAGAGGGGGTACTTTAATAATCACCTCCAAAATTCCCAATCCTGAAAAGAGAACACGATAACTTCTTTCAAGGGCGAGGACAGCCCTGACAAGATGGCTCAGCATCACCTATTTCAGAAACAGTATTTTCTTGGTTGGCCCATATGTAAGAAGAAACAAATAAAAAAAGTAGCCTGAGAAATGTAACCAGATGACTTTGGAAGCATTTAACCAGCCCTAGGAAAAACAAAAAAAAATCCCATTACAAGTAAGAAATGAAACACCAGACGATGTTAGGACATGTACACTTGCCCAGCTGATGACATACGGATCTCTTGGCACCAAGCAAGGAAGAGAGGATGGGTTTGATTTTGTTTTCTTTTTTTTTTTTTTTAACAGAAAGATTTTTGCCTCGTTTTATTTAGGCTTCACACTTTTCCTGGGGCCTCTGGGCTCCTGTCCAGGCCGAGATACTTCACAATTGACTTTCATATTCTGAGGTAAGTGATCTGCCACTTTCAGAGCAGTTACAGGAGGGGTCAAGAGTGAGGTGGCGTGGTATGGCCTCACTCTGGCTCCTGCCTCTCTGACATTGTACATGCTAATGCAACGTGAAGTAGCACGTCTAAATAGCCTGTCAAACTTTTTTGATGTTAGCAAATCCACAGATGGGATTCATTTCCACACTGTTCAAAAAACGTAAACGATACAAGGACATTAAAGAGCATTAAACTACTTGATGACATTTTGGTCACATTAATGAAAAGTGGCATTTATAAACTACTAGAAAAAGTTGGGGGGTGGGGGAAGAGAAGAGAAAGAGAGAGGAAAGAAGTGAGGAGGGGAAAAGGAATTAAAATCAATCAAAAAAAAAACCCCAAACCCCAAGGGGACCTGGACAGTCTCTGGACATCATCAAAGAAATTAAGACCTCTAAATGAAATAAAACCCAGAGCAAAGTTTTCCCTACATGTGTGCACATGTGCGTGTGTTTGTGCCATTTAGGTGTAAAGGTTGTGCCCAAGGACCCACAGAGGAAGTATAACTGTCTATTTAGGGCTACATTTATATTTGATCCCTCATGGTGGTTAATAGGTTCCTACTTATGGCATCCCATCAATGCCAGTGACCAGAGTGGTGTGGAATATAAGTGTATCAAAACCCAGCCTCACCACTTAGCTCAGGCCTAACTTGGTATTCAGTGGCCTATGTGAAAACACCTCCCATGCCCTCCAAGAGCATTAGGTCAGCCTAAAAAATCTCTAGTACGCAGATCAAGAGGGCAAGAGCTAATGGCAAAAAAACCCATTTGACTATGGAAATTTCTGAGATCCATTTCTGCTACTTGCACTACCTGCTAGGCACACTCGGAAAAGGCTGGGTATAAGAGTTAAATAGTTGCTGGTGGATCTGCTAGAGCAGCAGAGGCCTTGGAGCTGGCTGCACCAGGACGCCAGGCTTGCTGGGAAGGAGGGCAGACGGGAGACGTGCTGCACTGGCTGTGCCGCTGACGCTCGCAGCCGCAGCATATTTTTTTTCCAGCATTCGTGGTTACATTAATTGTTAATGACAAAGGCAACCTTCACTCTGTGTGGTTTCCTGCCCGTATTTGGATCCTTTACAAGGCCCCCCTTTTTTCTTCCTCTCCTCCCCCTCCCATCATCCCTTCCCTTTCTCTGGTAGGAAATGCAACCCGAGATGTGCAAAAAAACAGTGCGCATATTGTCATTTAATTGGCCCCTTGCTCAGGCGCATCGGGCCTCAGCGCGTGTGCTGTAGGGTGTCTGCTCCACAACAGGAAAGAATAAACCCAGACTCAAATCATAGGAAATTCATCAAATATGCTTCTTAGAGTTCTGTCTTTCAAGGTCTGTTTCCCTGCCATATGATCTCTATAAACCAAATTACTGCTGGCCTGAGTACAAGACTGGAGGCGCCTGGGGCTAACATATAATGAATGCCAAATGCATGTGACAATAGACTGATCATGGAGAAGAATTGAAAATTTTTTAAGTAGTTCTTTTATTTCATTTATAAAAAGCAAACTGACTATACTTAATACCTTTAAAAGGAGCCAATCACTGCCCTGCAGTTCCAGACCTGCCTAACAAACGTTTTTTATCAAGCCAATTAAGCAGCGAGGACACAAGATACTTTTGAATAAAGTAGAAAATATAAAATAAATTAAAAATACCTTATTCTAGTTTGGGAGGAATGTATACATTATTGAATCAGCTCAATTTTTCCTTTTACAAGCCTTTGCACATAAATATTCTACCCTTCAGTTGCAAGAAGGTAAACTCCTTCTGCTGGGAATGCATAATCTCAGAATTGCTGGGTTCTAAAAAAGTGAGAAAGCTGCTTAAAGGCTAGAGTGATGTAAGATGAATTATTTTTATTAATTTGTGCAATTAGCAGTCAACCAGAAATTTTTATCCCTGTGTTGCCAATTATTCTAAATAACCTAACAAGTTCAAGTATTGCTATTGCAGGATCACAGGAAATGTGAAATCTCCAGAAGAAAATATATTATACTCTCTAATACAGACAGAGGGTAATTAATAATGCTTTTTAGGTTTTAGAAAATATTGCACTTAGAATTGCAAGTCGACTAACGGACCGTCTATAACCTCTAAATGCTTCCATATTCAGAGACATCAGCAGTCAGAGTTACAAAAAAAGTAATAATGCATACATATTAATAGATCACATTTTGTCCTTTGGGGAGTATATATTTTAAAAGGGCTAAGGCAGCAATAGTAGCTTTTCAGAAAACTCTAAATGCTACAATTGTTTTATATGAATAACAGTGCTCATATTAATTAATGAATGTTTTGTATATGTAAGTATTTGATAAATACAGACCAAGAAAAAAATAACCCATCTTTTAAGCTGACATATGAAAAAAAAAAAAGCCAAAAACATTGCTGTTTGAAGGTTTGGAACCAGTTAAGTACAAGATTATTTTAACCACATTTCAGTGAGGAACGTGAAATATGGTCCATGAAGTCATGCAATTCAGCAGAACACTTTTTTCCCTTTTTTTTTTTTAAATCTGGTTAAACAGAAACAAAAGCAAAATTGCCAGTATACCTCTTTAGTCACATTTTAATCAAAGTTTTTAAGAGAGCTGCCTGTAGCTAATAAAAAGTTGCATCCCCAGGGCACTCTGTTGAAAGAATCGAAAGAGGCATTGACCCATTCTTGGTAGCAGTAGCTGTGCTGGACATTTCAAGAACACATATGGATACTTAGGATTCAATCCTTATTCTGGGGAGCTGCTGAAGAGGTGAGAGAAAAGCAGAAAGAAGAGCTTGCAGGAACAGGACTGCAATTTTGAAACCTAAATCTAATATCACCTAATTGGATGGAGTAGAGCAGAATTCATTTTCATAGGTATTGGTTATAACTCCGCTGCTTCTGTTTTTCTGTCAGTGTAAATCAGTTGGAAATAGCTCTAGTGACATTAGTTACAACCAACTGATATGAAGTCACCAACATGAAATGTGGATCAGTGCTAGAATATTTATTTGTAGTGTTCTTTCAAAACCCTATGAAAAATGTTTGCTTTGGTGTGTGACAGCAAAGGAAAAGCTTTCTCGAGTAACAACCCAACAAAACAGCGCTATTTCTATTTTCAAGTTGAACAAGTGGAGAATTATTTTAAGATCAGTTTTAGGTATTTAGTCCTACCCCTAAAACGTCTTTAGGCTGGTCAAAAAACAGGAACCAGCAAGATATTAGCTTGTATAGAAAATATGCTGAATACTTGTTTCTGATTTCCTTATGACGGACGTCAAAACATTCCTGTACACAAATGACAAGTCACTCTGGACTACAGTGACAGCCATACATGATTCACATTCTTCATATTTCCCACACTGACATTTTTATACAAAAGAAAAAAAAGAATATCAATGAGCTAGTTATATAAAATAACACAAACCAAGCCAAAGAATGGCTATAAATTATGGGTTTTAAATGCAACAAGAGAACAAAATACTTTTGATAAAAGTTGTTCTCTCTCACAAAACCTCTCCCATAATTTTCAAAGGGCTCTGCTGCCTGCCTGCTGAAAGCTCTTTCAGAACTTTGAGTAAATGTATTCATAACTAATTTATATCAATTTCGTGTTGCACAGAACTTTCACATTCGTCATCTGATTTACCTTAATGTCAATAAACATCCTGTTTGAACGCATTTAGGACTGACAAAGCCATCAAAACGGAACTTTTCTCTGCTGACCACTGCTGGAGAGGACCCAGGACCACTGTTTGCCGTGGAAAGGGGGGAGAGGTAGGAAGACCATCACCTCCTCTGTAGGACTGTGTGACTTGGACACCCAGACACAAAGCCAGTCCACTCCTTTCTGTAGCATTCGCTGCCCGTGAGGCGCAGGATGTTTAGCTCTGAGCTCTTCTCGCCCTCAACGTGACGAGTCCCACAGCAGCGTGTGGCACTGGATCATGAACTGGCAGCCTAAGAGATGTTCAGAGCAGGTACTCAAACACTTTGCCTGCACGTGTGGCAGATTGGTGTATTTGAGATACGAGATTGCCTAAGGCGTCACGGAATCCACAGAGACTTGGACAGGCGTTCAGATGTATCAGCTGCTCAGATGTACAGTTGAAAAAGCTATTATTACTCGGAATTGCCACTTCAGGCTCTGACATTCTGTTCTACTTGTATACACACACTCCTGAAAAACTGAACACAAAAATAGCAGCAGAAACAGAAATATTTAAAAACACATAATCTAAAATATTGCAAATATACTTGGCCTCTTTCTTCAGGAACACAAATGTTTAACTGCTTTCTGAACATAATGATCAGAAGCAGAGAATTTCATATTGTTTGAGATTTGTATTCTAAATAACCGTGTTAAAAGAATGTTACTAGGGGTCAAGATTCAAGGCCTGAAAGCTATAAATCACAGAATGAAAGCTGGCTGCATAAACTTAATTCAGCATTTTACTTACAACTCCACTTGGCAATTTTCTGCAAGATCTTATATGAAAAGATGCAAATTTCTATTCTCCTTGTTGTTCAATGTACTGCCTCTGACTATACAGTGTATTGTCTGAGCTGTGTTTTGGAAAAAAAGATATTAATTCCACTATGGAATTTTAGGAGAAATTTATTATCACAATATGTCAGGATTTCACATAAATACTACATACATACTCCGTGATTTGAAGGAATACTATCAGCTCTTAAAGCTGAGAAACAAAGATTAAAGGTTCCCACTCCAGTTCTAAATATGAGGTTCAAAGTACCTGATTTAGACTATTTAATGCTATATATCACTCAGTCATTTGCAATTGTGTATTCCTCAGCAGATGAAAGTACCATATCTCAATTTAGATATCAAAAAATAGAAGACAAATAATGACTTCTTAAAAGTGTAGCTTAATTTGATGAAAATACTACGGTAAAAAAAAACAAAAATAAAAAGGATGGACAGGCAACAGTCTTGCCTCTACTCTTCTATACATGCACAGAGGCATTAGAGAAACAAAGATGAAGGGGTAGAACTTAGAGGCCCAAATGGAGGTTGGGATCCAGCTGCAATAAATAGTGGCTGAACACATCCTGTAAACAAAATCCACACGATAAAAAATGTCACTGACAAGGCAAAGAAAGTAAAAGATATCAAGGCAAGCAAAAGCAAGAGAAGGGGCTGGATGAAGTTTTGCATTAGACCAACACTTCTGAGAACAGGCTCTAGGTTTCCTGAAACTTTGTCTGCTGCTGTTGTTGACATCTGGCAAACACTGTCTGGGGTTTTGGGAGGGGATGAGTTTTGGGAATTTAATTCCTGCTCTAAACATATAAAGGGCTGCAATGTTAACTCTAGTTATAATCTTAACCCTGATACAACACTTTTTTCATCGCTACTTACAATATTTAGTCATATATTAACATAGAATAATTACTGGTAAATTTTAGCTTTTAACAAAGTTATAAAAATACTGTAAAAACAACTATCAAGCATTAACATTTAATGGCAACCACTGACACTATAACTTCTGTATAGGCTCATTCTGGAAATGCATGAACCATGGATGATGGAGAAAGAAAAATCAACACTTGCCTACATGGCAGGGAGCATGGAAGTTAAAGAGTTACACACACGTAAAAATCAAAATGAGTCAACAAATACTGTGAGAGTGCCAGAAAATAGTTTAGCTGAACATGTGGGCTTCTTGTTTATGCAAGCTTTTCAGAGAATGTTTTTCATAAAAGAGATGTAGCACTGTTTAACGCTCAGTCACTGTTTCAGGGGATATGTCTTGGCTGTGCTGTGTTCAAGAGTTTAGACTGCTACTGAAGGAGGAAACAATTCTCTCCTGAGGCAGTTATGATTTAAACCTCTTACTAGGGTGGAGAAGTTTGTTTTATCCTACTTTTTTCCCCTCCTTTTTTGCTGTTATTGGGCACACGTGGCATCCATCAATTTCTTGCTGCACATTTTGCACGCAAATACCAGTAGATAGAAGCATTGTGTTGCAGCTGCAGGACAAATGCAGGAAAACATCCATTCTTAGGGGCCAAACAATGCAAAAAAAAAATAAAAAATTAGAAACTCTAACAAAGGCTTAATGGAAATTTCAGTAAAATCCATGTTCATCACATGATCATTTGATAGGAAATGATAGCACATAGATTTGACAGTTTATATTATGATGGTCTGAGGAGCAAGAAGCAGGATTTCATTGTGTACTCCTGAATGCTCTGTGGGTTCCAGTTTGCTTTACCACACTGGAACCATTTTTTTCCTATTGTAATATAAATAAAAAGTTAAAATTTCTCGTGAAGAAGGAAACTCTTTTTAATTTTATCTATTGCTTTTAACACTCAAATTTTTTTTCTGTTTGAATGGTTGCCCCTTAAAAGAGCCCTGTATGAATTGATACTCTTATTCATCATATATTCTTCAAAGGATATACTAACTACTCATAGTAAAACCTTGTCTCTGGGTTATGATCCAATTATTTTTATTATCAATGTTCTTTATCTGCTCACCACCCTCACTGCCCTGTTGAAGCTGATGAGAATTTTGTTACTGAATTCTGTGAATTATTTAATTATTTCCCATTAGATGTATTCAGAAACCAAAACTTTTGTTTGGCAAGATCTAGTTTCTGTTTTACCCAAACCATCATACCTCAGGGAACAGGGAAAGTCAGCTTCCTAATGAGTTCCAAGAGCAAATTTTGCACCTCTTGGTCAGTTACAGAATCATGTTCACTTGGCTCTCAAGTACTCTTTGATGTATTCTTTAGATTGTAAACATTAAATTAAGACAATAGGACAAATTCTGTTTCCGGTCATCTTTCTACAAATGAAAAATTAGATCTGTGGCTTTATTCCTGCCTTTGCAACAGGGATGCTTACACAGCTTGAAAGGCTGCAAAGAAAATGTTACTCAGTTTAGGTACTTGATTGCCCTAATTCTTCAAGTACCTTGTACCTAGAACAAGTAAAAATGTCTTTTCTGGAAAGCACAGTTCAAACACACTAGTTTGTCATTTGGAAGGATGCACATCAACCTCTCTGCACACAGCAGTGCTTGGTAAGTGAAGTCCTCCAGTACTCAGAGGCATGCAGAGGCACATGAAGAAAAGTAATTGTGCAATTGTCAAATTTTCCTTGTCTTGAATTTGAGAACCTTGGCCATAAAGATGGCTCATCACAGCCTGTTAAGGCACTGAGACAAATGAGCTGTTTTATACATGGGGCAAGTCAGTGATTTCATAGCCATTTCGCTTCCAGAAGTGTCATATATGTAAGTGGGTGAGGCCACCCACATGGTCCAGTGTTGTGGTCTGGTTGCTCTGTTGGAAAAAGCAATATAAAGTCAGTTTTTTGGCTTCAGTCAGTGCATCCAGATGATTTCAATTTGTTAGGATTCCACTTGAGTGGTCAGCATTAGTTTGACAAAACTGTGCCAGCAGAAAACTCTTTCTGCAGCCTAAAGGATTTTGGTACACACTAGTTGGGACTAGGCAGAGGTACAGAGATTTTAGCTTTAAAGCTATCCATATGGTTTCTTAAAATTGGGTCCATTAGGTAGCCCCCATATATACAAGAGTTTACTATATGGCTTATGCATAATAAACACTTTACTGAGCTCAAGTTTCTTCTGATGGAATAAAGAGAGATTATGACAATAGCTGTTCCTCAGGGAGACATAAATTGAGTTAATTTTTAAGTACAGTTTAGGTTCTGGAAAGCTACATGAGACATTAGACTGACCTTGCCCATTAGTAGTCAAATCAGTAAGTGCCAAAAAGAAAAATTAACATGACAATTTTTATACTTGTTTCTCAGTAATTTAAATTTCATATATGGGACAACAATATCACAGAGGCTATTCTTTTTCAGTGTATGTTTGGCACCTATAAAGATGAAAAGTCCTTGGGGTCATGTAAGATAATCTGTTGATCACAAAATAAGTTTAAGTATTCAAAAGGTCCTCCTTGAATTTTGTGATGGAGTTTTACTGTGCAGTAAAAGAGAGGAAATAGTCTTGGCTCTTCTTATGTTCCTGGTGTTCAGCAAGTTAACCATCAGCATGAGTCCAACCTCGTATTGGCAAGAGTCTCATGTCCTCAGAATTTCCATCTACTAGTTTCAATTTCATTAGAGATGGTGTGTGGAGAACAAATGGGTTCCCTTTTTAGACATTCAGACCGTTGTATAGGTTGTTAACTCATCCAAGGATTTAAGAGTTTTAAAAGTATTTAGAACTAAGACTGTGACACATAACATACAAGAAACATTTCTTACCTAAGTACTGTATTTACTTGGAAAAGGAAATGACATTGCTGATGCCACTGCATCATTATCTACAACAAAGTTTCCAGTTTTGGAACAACACTCCAGGTAGCAGTTCACCACTTGGAGTTGACAGAAAATGCCTTTCCACTTCCTCTCCTTGTCCTTCTACCTTCCTCAAACATGTAAAGTTGACTTATGGAAAGTGAGAAATTTCTACAGCAAAGTGTAACTACAAGTTGAGTGTCTGGACAGAGAAAAAGATCATTTAATGACACTCTATTTCCAGCTCTCTGGGAACAAAACCATCGAGTAATAGTAACCCAACTGGTAAGACACACACAGACTTTCCTGCTTTTTACTGAATTTATGGCCTTCCTGAGCCAACTAAGAATTTTATGTTTACAGAACTGCTAAAGGCTTGGAATATTTCACAGACCTAACACTGAATTGATATCTTACCCAAGTTAATAAAATTCTGATGCATAAAATAAGCAGATTTTGCTACACAGCAAGAACTTGACCCATTTAACAGTAAGAAGCCAGGATCATCTCAATGAGATTGTTCATAACACATTACTGTTGGAAGTTAGGAACAATAAGAAACTGGGATCACGATGAGTTGACTGTTGTATGAAGGAGCAGAAAGGCCAATCAGATTGAAATTTTCCTTCTGACTCAGCAAATATTGAGCTGAAGCCCAAACACAGCTCTAACAGCAAAGCTATTGTAGTTGTTCAGTCATGGGAACAGTTAGAAAGTGAATTTTATGATCTCAATAGCTTCTGTGGCAGCTTCCCAAAATTAACTGGGGAAATCACTGGCTTCAGGATCTAAAATTCTACCACTTGTAGGAGATATGAAAAGAACAAGCCCACATATTAAATGAATATGGGAAAATTGTAGACTACAAAGTCAAAATATTCTCTTTCCCACACAGCAGAAACCCATTTAGAAGAAACTATGCTCCTACACAATAAATCACAGATATAAAACTGTTATTAATCTTAACATGTGCAAAATAACAGGTATGCAGATCAAGTCACCTAAACTCCCAATAAGATATTCTCAGAGCTGAGACTGGAATTCTCAGCACCTGACAACTGCATTACACTGTTAAATTCCCTGTTACTGTCCCAAGAGATTTATGAAAGCTCCTGTGTGATTCTGAGAAAGCAAACTTTTTCATTCTTTCTGAAATAATTTACCCTTATCTACACTTACTGTGTTAAAACAGTTCAGTAAAAATGTAAATTGATAATCTGAGTATTTTAAATAAATGGACAAACTCAGTCTATGTTTCATTAGCAAGGAAGGAATTTCTGGCAAATTTTCTCATCTCGGTGGAAATAAAGAGCTGCCAGCTGCATAGAAAATGTTGCTTAGAGAAAATTTGGGAAAACTTAAAATATCCTATATCCTTTGCACCTCCTTATGTGTATTTAAATGAGCAGCAACATACCAAATTTGAACTTTTGAAATAAAAGTCTGAACAATGTAATTTCTATATTTAGCATGCTACTAGTCCCATGCCAAGATTCAGTCTTTGGAATATTTGCTGCATACGTACCACATGCATGTTACTACAAGAAGTAACAAATATGTAACATCTGGCATTTTTGTCTTCCAGTCAGTCTTGAAACATGAAAAGTAAATGAGGTATTTTTGCACAAACTAAAAATGTACAATGCTTGAATGTACATCCAGGCTTAGCTTAGGAAAGGATTTAATTGTTAACACAGACCATTCTCCCATCTCACAAGGCTTTTTTTGAAAGCACTGAACCCCAGCTAACGTTTCAGCCAAGCCTGTCTGATATACTCTCTTCTGAAAGGTCTATTCAACAGTTCCAGTATTCATATTATTAGAATTAAGTTAGATTTAGTTGCCACTAAACACTGTTCTATTCAAAGAGGAAAGGAACAAACACATATTAAAGTATCTAGAAGTGACCAAAGATTCTAGGCCAGTGTCTTTTATATGACAACCTGCAAAATATCTTGCTCTAAGATTTTTAACTTTTCTCTTCTCTAGGGTGGGGAAGGTACAGATGCTGTCAGCAGGGAGTGAAGAACATATCAGACACAGGAAACTGAATCTGGAAAAGCTGTGTTCAAATAGTAAACACAGGGGAGTTCAAAACCAGCACAGACTCCACAGTGATCACCAGGACCCTGCTGGAGAACTGATGAAGACACTTAATCTGTAATTTGTATTTGAAAAGAAGTAGGTAATAAGAGGACAAGAAATTACTGAAAACATAAAGACGAATAACTGAGTCCAAACAGACCTTATAACAAGATAATCAGATGTTTAAACTTACACTTCCTAAGTTATAGCACTGATCACTGCATAATGGAATGTGCACATTAAGCTTGCTTTCCAAGGATTTTTTTTTCTTTTTTTTTTTTAATCCAATCACACAGACTTTATTATCAATACTGTATATTTGGAGCTAATTGAAAAAATTCTGTGTGATTTCTTGCCGGATACAAATCATATGCCTTGAATAAGGATTAGCTGGATAACTCACGAGTCCCCTAGGGAAAATATGTCGTACAGACTACTCCTCATAAGTGGGGATTAATATCAAATCCCACAGGAAGTCATGCACTGCAGTGTTTGTTTTCATTTCGCTTTATATTTACTGGCAGTTTATACTGTTCTTTCAGCTTGTGTTCAGCAGGCACTGCAGCATGACAGCTTTTTCAGCACATGTAACATCATGCCTCACATTTTGGCCACCTGAAGGTATTTCCTAGATGTAGCTGCTGTCCAGTGGGTCTTACAAAATTGAATATGGTGTGAACTCAGATTTACCAGACAGAATGTACTCCCTTTTAGATTTTATTATTACAACTTTCCCAAACTTAGTATGGTATTGAGCTGTTGGTACCACTGCTCACCATTAATCTTCCTGCTGATGTTCTCACCCTCAGGCAGTTTTGCTCATCTTTTACTCTTATAAACCTGGATTTATTTTTTTTCCCTGTGTCTGTGTTTTCCCTATTTCTTTATCTTACAGTTTAGTTTACTTCTTGGTTATTTCTTAGTTTATTTCTTTAGCCATTTATGGCCAGCTCTGACATCCTTTTTTGTACCTTTTCCTGGATTTTCAGAACTC
>VZTN01000936.1:0-22858 GCA_013400515.1 Erpornis zantholeuca
TTCTTTCTTCAAATAAGTAGAATAAGAGGTTGAAAACAGCTGTAGCTGCAAGAAGCAGGAATAATGTCTTTATTGATAAAACTTTAACATGGGGATGATATTCTTTATCTTTACTTGAGGGGCTGACCCTGTCCAGGGGATAATTTTTTGAGCTTCACAGATGCCCTGATGGGAATCATTGTGTTTTCTGTCCTTTTTTTTTTTTTTTTTCCTCCCTTAATTGATTCAGCAAAGAATTTGTGGAGAAACAGGATTTGCTTTTCTTGACCTTTATATACCAGATAGGTTTCCATGGCAAGTTGTGCTCCTTTGACTTAAGAGACTATATATCCTGTGGAAGTAGTACTCCTGTGGTGGAAGTACTCTTAATGTTCTTTTCTATATCATAGTGTAAATTCTTCAGAGCTGTAAAAGACTAGAAATCCCTTTTCTAACTTAAAACAAATGTTTAAGTTGTGGGAGGTATATTTTCTGAGCCAGCATTGGAAAGCACTCATAAATAGATGTGCAAGCAGATGCTTCATTGTCTGTCTGATTCTATTTGTGCNCTTCAGTGTCTGTCTGATTCTATTTGTGCCAAAGCACTTGAACTGTATATTAATGCTGAGTGATGTTTTAATACAGGGAGCTTTTTTTACTCTGCTCCACACCTGTAATTTAGATGTACCTGATTTGTGTGGTATCAGATTCTGTCCACAAATTTCCTTTATAAGAGGCTTCCATTAATAGGGCATTCTGTTTGGTCCTGGTAGACAGAGGATCTTATATCTCCCAAAAATTACAGAACCACAATGAGTTGAGGTAATTCACAGCAGGAAGTAGACCAGGGAGGAAAAAAAAAAAAAGTATAATTTAAAAAAAGTTAGCTATTCACAATTCTATAAAAAACATTTGACTGTTACCTGTAAACATCGTACTTGACCATATCATTCTCTCTCTCTCTCCCTCCCTCTCTCTCTCAATTTTTATATATATATAACAAAAGTAGGACCAACTTTCAGTTTGACTTTTGTGAGATTGATTGACCAGGACTGAATGTAATATTCATAGTTTAGTCGAGCCAGTGCCTTGTAGACTGCCTTTAATATTTCCTTTACCAGAGCTACAGTAGGGTTTAATTTCCAGTCTTTGTGCCCACATTACATTGATAACTTATCATTTACTTATCCACCAAATTTTGCCATCTTCTGTTTTAGATTTTAGTTTTAAATTTAGAAATTTTATTAGTCATGAGCTGATCTTATGTTCATTGTCATTATCTCTGCTTTTGGTTCAAATAATTGGTCTCTTATGATACTCAAATTCTCATCTGAATGTTGTTCCTGTTGTAATTTTTACCAAATTTGACTTCTGGGAGGAGGAACACAAAACAAGAAAACAACTGACTCCAGATATTCTCTGTCCTTTCTTCTCCAAGTTGGTGTCTATATTTTGCTGAAAAGGGTTTGAGGGATGGTTTCTGCTGTCTAGAGAGCTCTTCTGATGGTGCACAATCTAATATATGGTAGTTTCTTAATGTGCTGAATAGTTTTCTTGCTATAAGGCAAAAGCAAATCAAGAGTGAACAGAAAATCCCTATTGTAGTCTTCTCAATTCTCATTTTAAAATTGTAGTTGTAAAATGATATTATTTTTGAAACTGATCATGTTTTTGATAATGAAAATGACTCAACATCTGACAAAGTTGATCCACTTGTATGCACTTAATGTTTCATTTATGGATTCATTTGTTTTATTTAATTAGCTGGGCTCTTGTATTCATTCCCCTGAAACAGTGCAATGTAATGTTTATGGAAGTACATGTGACCTTGGAGATACACTTCTAGCCATTGCCTTGTCTTCTGAGAATACAAAATCCATATGGTGCTATCCAAAAAGGAAAGTATTTGTGCTGCATTAATGTCAAATTAGTTGTCATTACATTTGAATAAAAGGTGAACAGTTTGAGGCAAAACTAATTATAATCCATTGCTGCTTATATTCTTTGTGCAAATTGGACATTTACATTTTTGAATAAGAATGCAGAAGATCAAAGTACATCTTTGTTAATTATGCTTAGTATTGCCATCTATGCTGGTGTCATAAACTCTGGCACTGACAGACTGATGGAAAGAATAGCTAGAGAGCTAATTGCTTGAAATAGGTTTCATGAAACTTATTAGGTGGTGTTGTAGTTACCACATATGAAAACATGAGGAGAGTGCTGTACTGGAGCACTTTGTTTTACTGAAAACTTCTTTTGAAGAACAAACACAACCTGATTGAAATTATTTACAAATTTTTAATGAATTTTTAACACAAATTAATTCATTAAGATAGTGGATAGCTTAAAGTAATGAAAGAAACATTTTCAAAATGCACTTTTAAAATGATCAATATTATTCTTAAAAATCTATTTTTAAACTATATACAGTGTTTGATTCCCAAGTGGGCAAGTTTTGTTTGACACAAACTGGTTGCTTGAACAAGCACCATTATTTCAAATTGATGTAAAGAAATTTCCTCCTCCTTTTAAACCTTCTAATCAAAACAATATCACTAGAATAGAATTATATTTCATAGGCTATGGTGTTCATGGAAGAAATGTTAACATTTAAGAATGCATTTGAACAATAGTTATAAAATTAATATGAAAATTGCTAGGAACAGAAAGCCGTAGGAAATTGCTAAGTAGGTCTGTACGTTCAGTACTCCAGAACAGCAGACAGGCATCAAGCAGCTACAGAAACTGGCCACAAAGCCAGTTTCAACACGTAAGGGATTGAAGATTGAAATTAAAGCAAAACCAAAACCACAACCAAATCAAACAAAAAAACCCACCAAAACAAACACACAAACAAAAAACCCCAGCTAGTGTGCCACAGAGGTAAAGAAGAGAACAAAGGCACTGCCAGTGCCATAATTGCCCCCATGCGTGCCTGAAAATGTGCTGTCCTCATCATGCTGTTGAAAGTTGGACTTTGGAGACAGCCTCTGACATGACCAATTCCATCCAATCCTCAAATATGGAAATCAGAGTTCCCAATCAAGTGATCTATACATTGACCAGATGACTCTAAGAGCTGAAATAATGTGCTCTCTATTTTATACATCAGGTTGAATGAAAATGTTTGGAGTGCTTGATGCAACTCTCCAATCACACAGTGTGTGATTGAAACAAAACAATCCCAGATTATGAGGATCCTTCCTGGTCATGCTGGTAGTCTGAGGAGAAGCAAAAGGATACACTGCAGTTTAGTGTACTTCAAGATTCAAGCAGGTATTTGTGAAAATATTTTCTGTTCTTGACTCCACTCTGGCCAAAAGATGATTATTTTCATTGACATTAGAAATTATGCATTCCAAAGAGTTCAGGGCCACATTTGTGGGCTCCCAATGTCCATTTGTGGGTGACAGAGACTGCAAAAGTTAAAAATTTGTTTTCAATTTATCAAAAGTATGGCCCATGGTGACTCTGATGACCAAGTTTTTTCAGAGGTTAGCAGCTGACATGCTGATTTTCCATTGAAAATCCTCTCTTGACTGTGGCAGTCTGAAAATTCTGGTGATGATGTACATGCTGAAGCTTCCTAGCAGAATTCAGTTTGAACGTTTTTCACTTGTAAGTAGCCTTCATGAGAAGATTTCTGGAGTGTGTTATGATCACAGATAGTTTAATCGACAGCTACATTAGTGATGAGTAGACTTGATAACTGGTTTGTGTGTGCTTTCACATTAGGAAAACATATTTCTGGAGATGAGTAGCTGGACCTCACTGTTTTCAAGGAGCTAAGAAAATTTTCAAGCTGAGCATATTTTGTGTGAACGTCGAATAGTCAGCTGCCAAGTAATGACACTTCAGCTTGTAAAATACCAATAAGTTTGCAAATAAAAACAGAATATTCTTGCTAATATTAGATAGCTACTAACTTGCTTGAGCTCCTGAAAGCCACATTAATATCTTTTACTTGTAAAATATTTGATTGGATTCATTCTTAATATCTCAAATACAACCTTGTAATTTAAATGGGTTTTTTAATGTATATTAATTTTAATGAATGACTGGGAGGTTTATTGGAGGGAGGTAAAGTAGTGTCTCTGAAGCCTCACTGGTTAATCAAATTGCTATAAATAACCCTTGGTAGTCTAAGGCTCTATTCCTAGATGATTTCTGTCATCATTTTCCACAGTGTTAAAGAACTGACACCTGCAGAGGTTTGCTTTCAGATGCTGGGAAAAGTTGTGTATGTAAATCCAACTCCAACCCCCCCCCAACAAATTCTTCTCAGTAGAGGTTATAACTAGTATATCAAATCTTTGCTCTGTGTGCATTTGGCAGTGACAAGTCATCTTATTTAGATTGGCATTCATGGTCCCACTTAAATATCTATTGGTCATGGAAGGAAGCCTGAGGGGAAAAAGTGTGTGACCTTACTCAGAGGCCTGCTTTGTGATTTCTCCATGAGCAAAAATAGAGAAACCTTCATACAATTATCACAGAGATTCAAATGGAGTGAAACAAAAGGTGGGATATTCCAAAAGCAAATCATAGGTATGTAGATTAGGAGACTTTCAAGTGAATGTTGCCAAAAATGGTTATGAGCCCCTCTACTTCAGCCCCAAACTCTTTTCTTCGTTAAAATTCATCAGTACTATGGTTCAGTTTTTCAGGAAAAAAACCTAGATAAATGGTAATGCAAACCAATGCTGTTATTGTTTCCATTTGGAAAGCATGAGTTTAATACCAAGAAATTCATTCAGTTGTCCAAATTAATGGAAAAAAAAAAAAACCCAAACAAACCACCATGAAAGTTGTCCAGGAGCAGGAATCATTCAATCCTAGGTCCTACTAAACAACCATCCAAATAATTTCACTCCTAGTTTCTAGAATCTTTATCTTGGATCGTTCTGACAGACCGCAGCCTGGTCCTGATAGATTATGCATCATTCTTATCACATTTGTGGCAGTCCGTGACTTACTCCTACTTTGTGTTATCTGTATGTTCATGCTTTCTTAAAAACCTAAGTAAGCACGTTTAATATGTGTGTGTATTTATATGTGCATGTGTGTACATTCACATTTCTGTGCAAGTACAGACTATTGGGAACTTTTGGAGGGATCTCAGCGTGTTCAGTGTAAGTCAAACTAAGTAGATCTTTTGTATTTATGACATCAGGGTATCTGATCTTCCAAATTTTGCTAGTTCAGAACCAGAGTCACAAAACTCACTCTCATTTTCCACATTTTTTTGTTTGTAGTCTTGGCTGAGAAATTGCATTTCAAGTGGGATAGAGAACAGAAATGACCTGTGCCTACTAGAAATACCAATTTAAAATTCGAGGTATTTTATACTGGTGAACAAATGTGAGCTGATTGCCAGCAATGAAGCATATAAAGGCTGTTCCCCAGTTTGCACACCATCTTAGTATAAACTGAGGTCTTAATGGTCCACACCTAAAGTTAGAAAACAATGTCATTGTATTTAGATGGTTGTATCTGTCTGAATGAGAGAGGGAAAATGCAAACCTTTTTTGTAGTTGTCTTTGTGACAGCCTTGGGGTTGAAATTTGAAATCCGCAGTTCCCTTTGATCAATGTGGACACCACATTTCCACAAAAAAAGGTTTTGAGAGTAGATTTTCCCTAGTGTAGCTAGTTAAATACCTTCCTTCCCATCTTGTTTTTGTTGTGCTCTGGGCTGCACACCAAATTGGCTGTATTTCAGTGCCACCAAATGTGTACAGTTTGATAAGCACGTTGTAGCAAATCTTAAGGACGAAAGTCACTGTATAAACGTCAGATTATTTACCCATTTTAAAGCATTTTATCCTCGAGAGCTGTAAATCCAGCACCATTTGCTAACACAAAATTAGCTTTTTAATGCTGTAGGACCCTCTAACACTCACACATATAACAACATCCATATCCTTGCTAGGGGGGAGGAGGGAAAGGCGAAGGTTGATGTGTCTAGGTGAAGCTTCAGCAACTCAAGTGCTTTATTCACACTGGATTTAGAATCAGATTAACAGGCCATATTAGGTCTCAGTTCAGCAATTCTGTCTTCCTGTCTTCTCTTATGAGCAGCACAGACCAAATATTCTCACATACATATGCTCACCACTCACAGAAATCAGCAGGAGCAGTAAGCATGCAAGCAAGGGAAGAATGGGGGACACATTGTTTGTGTGTATTACTATATTTGCTTCATAGAAGATTTATGATTTCTTTTTTTGGCAATTAGTCGTGGTCACCTGAAAACTTGAAAAAATAGTGAAGAGCCTCCTTTTTTTTGTTTCCAGAGTGGTGATGTATTATGCACGTTGTGTTTTCACTTTGTTGGTGTTCCACTGTGAATTACTTTTTTTTTTTTTATCAGATTATCTCCTTCAGCTTTCTGTTGCCTAAATTTGTCTTACTACTTTCACATCCTTTTCTTAGAAGAAACAATCAATAAGAAGTGCTTTTAGCACTGGCACAGCACAGTAGTTTACTTCAGTGTAGGTGCTGGTGTGCCAACACTGCTGACCTATATATTGGGATTTTGATTAAGCAGCAGATATCATGTGGTGTTCCTTTAATTCATGTCTTTATGTTACCTGGACATGTTTGGAGCTGGGCTTTGTTAATACATGTTTGCTTTGGGTTTTGAAAGAAGACCTAAGACAGAATTGTGTTAACCATTTTTCATATGTTTCTCAAAGACTGTTTTTTCACATATAAATTTCTATTAACAATATGAATGCTGAAAAAAGGGAACAGAGAAATATCAAGTATAACAATAAATTCTTTCTTTAATGGATTTTTACTTTTATTGACAGTGAGGTAGGATATTACTGCATGTTCCTCATTTTAGATCTGTAAATATACTTCATATTTTGGGACAGGGTCCATTTCCCATTCAAGCCAATATGCATGAGATTTAAAATTGTGATGTGGGAGTTCCAGAAAGAACTTAGTATTAATTCACAAGTCATAGTCAAAAACACATCCTTGCTTGTCAATAGCCCTACTATTCCTACTCCAAATTAAGTGCACTTTGGCAGAAAAGAATGAGAGTCACAGTCACAGAGGGTGAGATAAGGGACGTTTCTGTCTCAGTTGGAAGACCTCAGCTTTTTTCAGCCCTCATGGTCCTGAATTCTTGCCCCAGCTCTCCAGATGGCCATGAAGTTGTGGGCAGGACAGGAATGGGGTCCACCCCTGTTTGGAATGGGTGACCACTTAGCTGGGACTGTAAGAGGCAGAGGGCAAGAAAGGGAGGAGCAACAGGAAGCCTGGCTTCAGCAGTCTGGGAAGGGTCTGGCGTGAGTGCATCCTCGGCTGGCTGCTGAGCCTAGCTGTATGCTTTGCATAGCACTCACTGTGAATGAAGCAGCAAAGGACTGTCTCCTGGCATCTTAGTAGTTGCTTCTCCACAGCACTGTTAGACAGATTCTTGGCTTCCTTAGAGACACCCAAGAGGACTTTAGAGTGAGGAAAAAATCTGAACTAATGTGACACTTAATATCTGATTTTAATCTGGTTTGTTTGATTAATCTAATCATGGCTTTCATTACCTGCCTTGAGAAACATTTAGGAATGTGGAGAGCAGATGGAGGGTAAGGGCAGGCTGTTCAGCATTGAAACTCAGAGTCAGGCTGGGTTTTCCTATTGTGCTGAGAATCTCATTTTTTCTCTACTCAGTTAAATCTCTGCTATTACACCTTTTTATTTTTTTCCTTCTGTGTAATTATAGCAGCCAAATATCTTTTGTCTTCCTTTAGAATTGTAATGTCTGACTGAAATTAGGAGATGTCAGTCTCCAGATGGTTTGAGATTTTCGTAGGCCTACGTTAAGTTGTAAGAGAAAGGAATTGTAAAAAATATTGTTGTAAAAACACAAAACAGAGTGTGGTGTTACTACACCAGATAGAACTTTTGCTTTGTAAGGAGGATGTAGCTTGTCACAAAGCTGTGAGAAAAAGCCCCACAAATTCTAGAGCCTTCATGCTCAATCTTTCTAATTGCTGAAGTTCCCTAGGATCCCTAGGGATTGATGTCTGCAGAGGCAAACAGTGAAGGCCTCTGTCTGCAGAGGCAAATTCAGTGAAGACACTGAATGGTAACTGGGGAGTTTCACGGAGGTTCCATGATGAAAGCTGCACTCTCTTTCTGGAACAAAATACCAGACAGTAATTCAAGTAAAAATGGCTACCTGAGGTCATCTTTTAAATACCTTTCATAATGAGTGTGAAGTCACTTGGAAGATTTTTTTTTTTATTTACTTAGCACTATAATTTTGCCTTTTTACTTCCCATCTAATGAAGATAGCTTGACTTTAAGACATTTAAATAAGTGCTCTCTATGCAGATGTATGGGGATGCAAAGAATTTGAAGGCATAAGAGAAAGCTACACTAATGAAATGCTGAATATAGATAAATATAAAAGGCGATGGTATGAATTTTGCCTGCTTATTTATTGTTCACAGAGACAAGTAAAGGTTGTCTTTTGCTGTGGCATTATAACCTCGGCCTCCTTGGTATCAAAATGTTAAATATTGTAAATAAATGTTTCTGTGTGAGGAGGATTTTAATTATAATAAATCTTTATGTTTTAATTCTAGCACCAGTCCATTTTCTTTCCATGCTGAAGTTCTCAGTAATTTATTCATGACCTTTAACTGCTTTTAAGAAGCACAGATTGGGAATTATTGCTTTCCTTGCCATTGGAAGTGCCAAGGCAGAAATGCCTTGAGAAACCTCACAAGATTTTATTAATGAGATACACATCTCATATTAGAATAAAACATCTGAAGCTGCTGGGTTTACTCATCTGGGTGTTATGTGGAGGGTCAGTGTTTTAAAGTCACTTGGAGATTTTTGATCTAAGATAAACAAGTGATCAGACCACATAAGGGTATGCAATTTATGATGAATAATCTGGTTTGTTTAGGATTCATTTTTAGCCTTGTGATTCTGATTCCCTCCCCCTAAAAGGTGAGTTAGTACAAAAAAAGAGCTGAGTTCAAAGCCTGAGTAAGAGAAGGAAAAATTCTGCACATGAATGAATATATGGGTAAGAGTATAAAGCATATCTACCCTTGTATATGTAACATATCTTCAGAAACACAGATTTTAAATGTATTTCTTTCCAAAGTACCATTGTCATAGTGACCTAACACTGCAGACACAAACTTCAAAGAAAGATTTAGAAAGCTGGTATTTAAGATCTGTTAAGACTTCCACATGATCAATTTTATTACTATGCAAAGCTGAACAACCTGGTGGCCTGACTTGAATAGAAAGATCAGGAACCCTGTCTCCTTTATGTTTTTATTACTTCCCATAACATGATCTACTCTGGGTAGCTCCTCAATTCTCCAATGGAGTAGACTTGGAGACGAGGGGAAAAAAGGGGCAGGGAGAAAGAGATTGATGCCTGCTCTCTATGTGAAGATAGAGGCCATGAGAGGAGGAAAGAAGATTGAGAAGCAGGTATTCAGTTTATGGGCCAAGACTAAAAGAACAAGAACTCATGTCTTCAGAAATGTGAATTTGCATATGTCAGATGAGGGCATCTTCACAAAAATGTGCAACAGCTGTGCACTCCCCACAAGCGCAGCTCTCTCCGTGTGCAGGAGTGCTAGGGGCACAGGAACTGAAATACTGGGATTCGTGTCCCTTAGTGTTCTCTGCAAACGTTCAGTCTGCATACATCACCAACAAACTTTAGTAGGATATTGCAGGATATTCCAGATTGTGGTTATAAACCTGTTTTGAAATCATGAATTCAGATTAGGGGGGCTTAGTCTTCCCACCAGGAATGGCAGTGGGAGGCTAACTGGGATTTCAAAGGATGAGAGAAGGATGCTGGAATAACAAGTAAGAGATCAGGAAGGACTAAGCAAAGCACATGCTGTCTCAAAAAATTCATGTTAGCAAATAACATAAAATATTGACAGTGTGCACATTTCTCAGAGAGAATGGTAGAAGATGGCAACCTTTTGGTTTACTTTGTTCCAGTAAATCATTCCCTTGTGGATGTGTCCTAGCCAACTGCTTTGGTGAGCTGTGCCTCATATGGATTGTTTGAGTTTGTGAACATAATATTTTATCTTTGGAGATCATAGGTTATTCATTTAGGTTAGAAAAGACCCATAAGATCATCAAGCACTGACAACTCCACCACTAAACCATGTCCCCAAGTGCCACATCTAAACATCTTTTAAATACCTCCAGGGATGGTGACACAACCAATTCCCTGAGCAGATGAAAGGAAGGAATGATTTTAATTATTGCCAAATGCAAGTTCACATCTCTAGTGTTTAACACATTCTAGAACTGGTAACCCTATTTAATATACTTAATGTAATAATAAATGCTTTTTAACATAATTTGATTTCTGCATTAGATTTTGTATGAACAAATGCAGTTAACATGCCTTTTACATTTATTCTATTTACTCTTATTCTCTACCTACTTTGCAGTAAAGTAAAATAATGTTTCAGAAACCTCTTCAAGTCACTTCAATTTTTGTGCAAAAATTTACTTAGCTCCTAAATATACTTTACCCACTGAAACAATAATGTACTTTTAGGAAGGATTAATTTAGGCTTATGATAAACTCAGTTACTCATAAGTAACCTTTTTACCTTTTTTAAGGGGAATGACAGTTATCAGCATGTTATGTTAGAGGTCATGAGTAATTCATGCCCTATTTCTTTTCTAATGGCTAAGAGATATGTTCCTTGCAAGCAATAGAAATATATTTTCAGTATAGTGTTTTCTGGCTCAAGTAGCGATTTATCTTTTTTTTCTTTAATTTAAGGTACAATGGAACTGAAACAAAGGATTTTGATCTCAGCAGTATAAATTAATAAATGTTCTGTAGAAAGTAATTTACTATAATGTGCTTTATACCCTAAATATCTGTATGGCTTCTCTCCACTCATGGAATCCTTTAACAACAGTGTTCCCTGTGTATCTTTGTTATTAATAAGAAATATTTCAGCTCACCCTAGAAAATCCCTAATATTGTAACAAGTTGTTGAACAGCACAAAGCCCATGTGATGCATGATATCACTAAATTTTAGATATAGTTGCAAAATTTAGCTTGAACTTCCAGATTGTAACACTTGCCAGGTGTGCCCAAATCCAAACATACGTCTCTGAATTGTTTTAACACAATCATGACCAGTAAGCATTTACCATTAGATGTCTGGCACTTTGCATTAGAAGATCTGATGACTGGTTTTCTGCTTACATGTTCTATTCAGGTTTAAATTTTACGTATTAGAAAGACGCCTTGAAGAAAATGTCATAAGAAGTTAATTGAACTGGACCCGTACCTGTCCACAGTCTCCTTGCAGGTGGTTATAGAGAATTCAGCTGCTGTCAACCAACATTCCCAGGTCTTTTTCCTCTGGGCTGCTTTCCAGCCACTCTGCACCCAGGCTGTAGCACTGAAGGGGGTCATTGTGGCCAAAGTGCAGAACCCATCACTTGGTCTTGTTGAACCTCATGCTGTTGGTCTCAGCCCATCAGCCCAGACTGTCCAGGTCCCTCTGCAGAGCTTTCCTACCCTCCAGCACACCAACACTCTCACTCAGCTTGGTGTCGCCTCCAAGTTTGCCAAGGGTACACTCAATCCCCCCATCCAGATTATCAGTAAAGATATTGAACACCACTGGCCCAACAATGATCCCTGGGGGACGCCACTACTGAGCAGACACCAAGTGGATGCAGCACCATTCTCCAGCACTCTCTGGGCCCGGCTGTCCAGCCAGTTTTTAACCCAGTGAACAGTGCACCTGCCCACAAGCCGTGGGCTGACAACTTTTTCAGGAGCTGGAGAAGATCTGAGTGTAAAAAGAAGAGAGGAAAGATCAGGCCTGTGAAGATCAGGCAGAAGAGTCTGTTCCCCAGATGGTCAGTGCCTTGGAATGGCTACAGAGTTGCTGAACACGGTCATACTGGTAGCTGTAAATGGTTCTAAAAATCTACAGCAGATTCTGGACTGATGTTTCAGTTGGTGGTGATCAGCAGTCACCTGCCCACTACCACTGCCACTTACTCTGCTACCTTAAGTAGAAAAACTATGTAGGAGATCTAAAATTCCCCAAATAGCTCACAGTGGAACGCAAATTTGAGTAAAACATCAGAAAATGGGGTTTTGGTTTGCACTCTGCTTTTACTGAGAAATCAGTTGCAGAAATAGGGATACAACTGAAGTGATGAAAGCAGAGCTTAGTATTTAGAAATTACAAAGCTCTGGATGCTTCTGCAACTTCAGTGCCCTTCCCTTATAACACACTTGTAGGGTTTTTTCTTGTTCAAACTTCAGGCAAAGAGAAGGGTGGGACTAGTCCAGGAATTCATCAGCACTGAGTAATGAAACACAAGTGTGTTTTTTTAACTGACTGCTGCATCACTGGTTGCAGAAGTTGGAAAGCATACACTAAGCAGACAGAGGAATGCAGAAGAATGGGGTTCATTTCAGGATAGAAGGAGATGGCATTCGCTCTGAGAAATTGTATTCTAAGCATGCCACTAACACCAAGTTCCCATCTTATTCCTGACAAGAGATTAAAGTAGACTTTTCTTAGATGTGATTGTGTGTTCCTCATTTTAAGATGCCTAACCTTAATAGATACAGATTTACAGACATGGAAAATGGGCTTCAATGTATGAAATGCTCTATGTGCTGAGACCTGGAAAATCAAGTGTTAAGTATCTCATCTTGACCCTCAGAAAGTAATGGGAGCCTTGGTCTTGATCTTTCTGTACTACAATTACAGTAGCCAGTAGTGTAAAGGTTATTGTGAAAATAAATTAGTGAACTTTTCTACATGTGTAGAAAAAAGCACCAGAAAAAATAGCAAAGAAAAAATTGGTACCTTAGAGAAATGAATAAATATGTCTTTAGAGTAGAATGTGAATAGTATGTTGTAGGTAATGAATGTTCAACGTATGTTGAACACCAAAGAGAACACAAAACATTGAATTATTACTTATTCAAGTGTGTACTGTCCATCAGGAGTCCCAAATAAACTGGAGATTATGCAGAAAAAAACAGCATGCAGTCAAAGACATAATCAGATTGTATATGCAGAAGGGTCTATGGAAAAGTCAGCCTCTGGAATTGCCTTACATTTGAGTACTCAACCTTGCAACTGTTTTAATGTCCTTTGATTAGAATTTTGTTTCATAAAAACTCATGTACACATAAATCTGTGTATATTTCTGCACAAATGTTTATTACACAGAGTCTAATTGGGTGATTACATTCTGTTTCAGTAACAAACTCAATTTTTTCCTATTCAAGCTTTAGTTTTAATAGACCCTTGGGGCTTAATCCAGGCTTGAATTTTACTAGTCAAGCATGATTATAACAGTCTTTTCACCACAAGTGTTAATACTGTTACGAATTATTTGGGGCTAACTTTCAATATATTTTGTACTAAGTTTCTTAATGAACCAAGTTGGCTTTCTTTTAGTGTTTTGACTGTTAAGGTTTTGTCCTGCAGCTGGAGATATTACCATGTATTCCAGATGACTGTTTCTGGACATTCTGAAGTCTCTAGTTTTCAGGTTACTATTATTCCCCCCTTCAACATGTACAAGTTAAAAAGAGCTGTGAATTGCCAAGGTAGATGTAGATTCAATACTATTGCCATGTTTATCTGTGGATTCTGCCAAAAAAAGCAATTCACATGAAGTGCTGAATGATTTTAAAAGCCACACTAAAAGCTCACAAAGGATTTGAATATAGATTGGCTTTGCAGCAGAACAGCAGCTCTCTGTGGTTTGAAATAGTGTCAAACAAAGGAAACTGAAAGTTGTTCTGTGTGTGTGTGTGTGTGTGCACATGTCTCCGGGGCGTTTGTCTTTTCTAACTGCGGTAGAGCATAATTTGTGCAGGTGATGCAGAAGAAAATTTGGGCACCACTGTGACAAAAAGTAATTCAGAGTTGGAAAAAAAAGGAATTTTTAAATGGCTGCTGCTGGAGGAGGGCTAAGCCAGAGGAAGGGCACATCCTGCCCTTATTTTGAAAACATTGCCATCCCATCTCTTGCCAAGTAGTCATAACTGCCAGTTACTGCAGAGCCTGCCAGAAATGCATGAAGGCTTTTCATCTAAGTCAGAAAAAGGTTAGCAATCAGTATTTCCATCCATTTTTATTCCCAGTGTAAGAGGACTCCCAACCAATACATTTTGTAAAAACATGTAATAGCAGTACAATGTTTTGATGTTTAGAAACTGACAAGATTGCTTGCAGTGACTGCAATCTCCTCTTGAAACAGGTACTGAAGAACCTGAAAATTTGCTCTGACTAGAATTGTAACAAAATAAAATGTCTATTTTGCATAGTATTCTGCAAAGTTTAAATTGGCAAGCTTCAAAGGCAGAAAATTGAAATGAAAATTGCAATAAAAAATTCAAAGCATAATTAACCTTAAAAAAGATACTTTGCTGTAACATAGGAATATGCTTCTGAAACAGGAAGCTTACTATGAACTTAAAAATAGGTGTTCCATTCCCAAAATGAAAGTGTACACTGATGTAATAAGTTTCATTATTGATGCTGTGCCTTTCTGTGTAGCTTTTTCACAACCAAATTTATTTTCTGATGAGAAATTTTTCTGTCAAAATTTTTCTAATCTGTTCAAGTTGTACCAGCCTTTTACCAAGGCTATAGAATGAAAGTAATTCTTTGATATAGAAATTCATTTCTAACAAGGAATAGGGAGTCTCTTTCTGAGCTTATAAGCTTTCATCAAAAGTTATGCAGGTTTAGCAGTTGTCCGTGGTGATGTATTTGAGCAGTTTTCTCAATCCTGTCAAATTGTATGACAAGATTTTAAGATAAAAAAAATAGGAAGTTCTGTTTTCATAAAAAACTATTATTTTTCTTATAAGTGAAGTGAAGTAGAAATACAGTAAAGTACAGTAAAGTACAGTAAAGATTTTGGGTTTTAAAGATAGATAGATATTCTGATATGGAATTAAATATTAAAAAGAAAAAAAAAACAAACAACCAAACCTGGATGCCTGAGAGCAGAATTATGCATTTCAGATTCACAAGAGAGGGTGAATACAAAAGTGGTGGCGTCCACCCACGCTTGAGGTCTTGAGCTTGTTCAAAAACACATACCCAGAGCTTCTGCATTTGCCAAAACTCATCCTTGGATTCTGCTGGACTATAGCATAAGTTAGAGCTTTTGAGACAACTCTTATTATCTCAGCAGTTGTCTTTGTTTCTACCTAGTACAGTGTAAGGCCTGGAAGCTCAAGATAATCAGATGAATATCGGAAGCTTGTAGGTGGACTTGGACAACGTGGGTGTTCCTGTAAATTGGCAGAAACTGAATAATCTCCATGAAACAGTTTCAGTGAACCAGTATTCTCCTACAGGAGAACACAGACTGTAGAACCTCTTCTACAGAACCAGATATTTTGACAAAGCTGTCTCCTGAAGCCCATTTACAGCAGGTGAGCTATGACTAGCCAAATGTCTCAGTGCTCTAGCTGTATCTCCTTGGCTCTCTCAGATGTGGCTGACTAGGAAAAAATAGGACCAGTTAAACTCTTAAGATTGCAAACCAATGGTAGCTGGAAAAGATTATGGAGAAAAACGTCAGTGCCAGTTGAGTGATTAGCTCAGTGACATCCTCATAGCTGACAAGTGAAAGTTATGGCTCATTCAGAGGCATAATTTGAGCTAACCATACACATTGCTAGGTTCTAACTGAGCAGTGAAGTCTTGATGTTGTCAAAGATTGTTCAATGGCTACAGCAGGAAGTGGAAAAGCAGAGTGTTGAATGTTTAAACAGATAGAAAATAGTGCTATGTTACACATTAATCAATTCTAACCACTCAGCTGGAATAAGACAGTTCTGGTTAAAAAAGATAATTCAGAAAAGAGAGTAGGTATATAATAAAATCATAGAATGGCTTGGGTTGGAAGGGACATTAAAGACCATCTAGTTCCAATCCCTCTGCCATGGGCATGGACACCTTCCACTAGACCATCTTGCTCAGAGCCCCATCCAACCTGGGCTTGAACACTTCCAGGGATGAGGCATCCACACTTCTCTGTGGAACTTGTTCCAGTGTCTTCACTGGAACCATCCTCACAGTAAAGAATTTTTTTCTATATACCTAATCTAAACCTTCTCTCAGTTTGAATCCATTCCCTCTTGTCTGTCATGACATGCTGTTGTAAATAGCCTCTCTCCATCTTTCTTGTAGGCTCCCTTCAGGTACTGGAAGGCCACAATTAGGTCACACTGAAGCCTTCCAGCTCAACCTTTTCCAGGTTGAACATTTTCAATTCTCTCAGCCTTTCCTCATAGGGCAGTTGCTCCATCCCTCTAATCATCTTGGTGTCCCTCCTCTGGATTCCCTCCAACAAATCAGTGTCCTTCCTGTGCTGTTGACCCCAAAACTGAATGCAATACTCCAGATGGGATGTCACCAGAGGACAGTAAAGGGGAAGAATCACCTCCTTCAGTCTGTTGGCCATTCTTCTTTTGATGCAGCCTGGGATACTGTTGGTTTTCTGAGCTCCAAACACACATTGCCAGATCATGTCCAGCCTCTCCTACACCAGCACCCCCAAGTCCTTCTCGGCAGGGCTGCTCTCCATCTGTTCAAACCCCAGCCTGTGTTGATACCAGCGTTGCCCTGACCCAGGTGCAGCACTTTGCACCTGGTCTTGTGAAACCACATGAAATTCCCAGGGGCCCACTTCCCGAGGTTGCCCAGGTCCCTCTGGATGGCATCCCGTCCTTCAGGTGTGTGAAGAGCACCACTCCACTTGTTGTCATCTGCAAATGTGCTGAGTCCACTTGATCCCTTCATTTATGTTATTAATGAAGATAGTAAATATCACTGGTCCCAATAGAGACCCCTCAGCCACTTGTCACTGATGTCCATCATGACTCTGAGCCATTGACCATCACTCTCTGGATGCAACTATCCAACTGTTTTCTTGTCCCTCTGATAGTCCATCAATTGAGCCCATTTATCTCCAATTTAGAGAGAAAGATGATGTTGCCCTTCCCTTGTCTGCTGGTGTTACTTCATAATAAAATGCTGGTTTATATGAGAAAGGCCACTAGGTTGGTTTTTGGAGGGAGGCTGAGTATAAAGACCTCCATACAAAGACTCGATATGTTATTTTAATTTAGAAAGGATTAAAGAGAAGAAATTATATAATGTAGATTCACGCAGGGAAGATAAAGTACTCTCTCATACCTAAATTTGTTATGGTATAAAAAGAATGGATAATTAAAAGAAAATAAAGAACAAAAATGTACTTTTCTAAAATACAAATTTTGTAAGCACAAACTCATTTTTACAGGCAGAGTAGCATTGAGACCAAGATCTTAATACAATTTTTAAATGAATTAGACATTTACATGCTTTTTTTGACTTTGTATTATATCAAATAAAGTTTTTGCAAGCAATATGATTTTTAGGCTTAAGAGTTAAGAAGAAACATTCCCAATAGGCAGATTATTCTATAGCTGTTCATTACTTTCCCTAAGGCATCTTGTTATGCTCTCTGTTTGAAACAGGCTACTGGAATTAACCAGTGTTACAACTTTTTAATAAAAGTACACTGTGCTATGTTAAAGTGCTTTTCAGACAATGCAACTTAAGCTTTGTGACACACACAGACATTCCTGTAAGATCTTCCCATGCCTCCTATCAAAGATGAAGTTCTGCTCTAGTTCACTTGCTCTCTATCAGTGATACAGATAACCAAGAGTAGAGACAAGAAGCAATACAGAAAGCAAGAAAGTGTTTAACAGCCAAAGGAAATACAACTGAATATACAATAAAATGACTGGCTTGACTATATGGTCCTTCTCATTTTTGAAACTTCTTTGACTCAAATTAATTTTGAATTAAAAAATAGGCTCTCGAATGTTTCATAAATGAAAAGGTCATTTAAAAAATGTGGTTGTTTTAGCATTTCTTTTTCTTTAAAATTCAGCTTGGAAAATAAAAATATTATTCACCTGAAACATCAAGACAACCAAAACATTCAAAAACATAGTGAGGCATTTAAGATAGTTATGATTAATTAGCCAATCTTTTGATGAGAATCTGAAGAGCAGTCAGAAATATTTGAAGTGTGCTTAATTAATAGTTTTTATGATCTCTTGTTTCTTCAGTGTTGTTTGCAATTTCAGTATTTGAAATCAGATTTACAAACTTGTTGCACTTCACTCATTGCATTCTGCCACTGTTCATAAGGGCTGCTGCACAAGAGCAGAAACTGTAGTGATCTGTGGCTCCTTACAGCAATAATTTTTCATGTTACTCACAAAAATAAGGTCTCAACTTTCTTCATGCTCCAATACTAGATATAACATAAAATTTGGAAGGTTATCCTGCCTTCCTGAATTCAGTTGAGTGCCAGTTTTTTTGATCACTTTTGTGAAATCAAGATCAAAAAAGAGGTACTGTAGCTTATTAGACTTTAGCCTTTAGTGGTTATCAAACCACTATCATTTCATTTATCATTTAATCAGAATTTCCCTTGGCTTGCTACCTCCTAGGTTTCATTTGATACCCCCTAGTTCCTGTATTTGAAAACAGGGTGAATGACACAATGCTTCCTGATATGGTGAGACATAGAGCAAATTAAACACCTCACTCTTTTTTTTTTTTTTNAGGGATAGTTCTTAAAGGAAAGATGCAAGTTATTTCACTTGTTTCAATCTGAAACTATCACCGCAACAGAGAATGTTGTCATAGCATTGGTGATGTGATAGGACCTGGTAACTTCCTTTTAGTTAAAGTAGTAGGTCCTACAGTCTCCAAAGTACTTTAATTATAAAGCAGAGCTTTTCTTTAGGGAGGAATGATAAAATGGAAAGTACATTTATCGAATTGCATTGAATCTGGGCAGGAGTTCTGCCTCACCCTTAGTGCTTGTTACTGGTTTACTATGGGTACCTCCTCTGTCCCCCTACATCAGGTAGGGGGACAGAGGTTCTTCCTGATTTCTTACCTGGAAGCCTCCAATTTTCCTTAAGTTTCACAAAGGCCAGAGAGGCAGCTAATGCTCTCTTTAACAATTCATTGGGGTGGACAAGGGAATAAATTTAAGTACTGGAGCGCTTTAGATCGGCACCTTTAATATCAAGGTGGTGGTAGTGAGTTGATACCTTCCGCTGGCATGATCAGATCACCAGCTGTGGGACCATGGCAGAGAGTGGTGGGACAGTGGAGAAGGGACAGGTTAGGGACAAAATGAAACTGCCCTGCAAGCTCTCCAGTGTGTGAGAAATAGCTAAATGTGCAATGCCAAAATCGCTGACCAGTAATAGTGGGATGCAGATATCTACCCATGCTTGATTCCCAATATGATGTGGTGTTTAAGACTTTGATATTGTCTGTCAGAATTGAGTGGGAGTCCTTCCATCAGCTTTAATGAAAAGTAAATGAGACTGCTCTTCAGCAAGTAGTTAAGAACAAGCCTAGTTTTAAGGCACAAGTAGTTGATTTCAGAGGGACCTGCTACATGGGTAAGTACCTTAGAGAATTGTGATTATATTGAATGATACACTGTCAGGACTAACTAGCATGCAAAGACCATAAAATCTAAACAAAACAGCAATATGAAAGTAGCAGATATTAGTTTCATTACATTTTTTACTAAGATGCTGCATTTAATATCACCATTTCCATTCAGCCAAATCTTCCTTAGAACTCTTTTGTAATATTCAAATGTATCATGAAAAGGTTAATATTATTTTGACAGAATTAAATATTCTCTAAGAGGTTGAAGAGGAAGCATGTTTCAAAACCAAAATACAAACTTTACTTCCAGTCTTTACTTTCCCCAAAAAATATATGCTGGGTTTAATGTCAGGTTGATTTTGACCTGGTAATAAATGTCAGAGGAGATAAGCTCTGTAAAAACTAAGCAGAGGGAGGTGTTGGGTGTTGTTCAGTGCCTGTTTTTATGATGCCTGTATTCATCTCTGTTGTAACTAAACAATGGAATACAGTATCTGTAATTATTCAAATAGGCACATTTGTGGTTATAATGTATTCTTTCACAAGCAAAACTAATTTATAAAAATTAAAGGGAAGAAGTGAGCTCTTTATGGCTTTAAATTAAAAATATGAGATAATATGATAGAGCAATTTATAATTGTCAGCAAATTAAAGGTTTTTCTTTGATTTTGCTTGTCTTAAGTTGATCCATAGCTATAAGCCAACTAGCAGCAGCTTAGTTTAAGACAGTAATTGTGATTCTGTTATTCTTTTTAATAAAAAAATTTTAATTGAAATTACTTCTGCTAGTTGATTTAAAATGTTGGGACAAGATGTCCATCTCTTACTGGTCAGAGCTTTCAGACATTTTGCCAGATCTGTGAAGCCTTCAGCTAGCAGAATTGTACAATTTCCATTCCATTTTTTTTCTGTCTGTCAGGGCATGCTGGTGCACTAGTTTAAATGTTCAGGTTGAGCTTTTACTTGATTCTGTATTAAAGAAGCTCCAAAGCTCCTCTAAAATGCATAACCTCATACTGTTTGTTAGAGAAATTCAAATGCTAGAAGCTTAATAGTTTCTAGTTTTACAAGGGTGTAATTTTATGCAGTGACAGCAAGGTAAAACTTGAGGAACACAGCAGTGGTTCAAGCCCTCCTCATTATTAAATTTGTAATACATGGATGCTGAGTAAACAATACATACATTGTTTATTCAGTTTAAAGTAAAAATTTCTATTGACTTTGACTTTCCATAGGTAGTTATTAACTGTAGCTGGTATCAATTTCTAGAATGATTTTACAAAAAGCCTCACATGGACACATTCTTTGCTGGGTCCTGTTTAATTACAGTTTTATATTGTTTATTAACCATCTGGGCATCTGATTAGATGCTATAACCATCATTTGGTTTGAGTTTCTTTACTTGCACTAACTGCTAGTTATAAAAGATAATGACTTGGAAGTGAAAATAGGCGTTTCACATGGGTTGCACAAGCAATTGTTTTAGCTAGCCTTGCTCTTCTTTGTATTCTGATCCTTTATGTTCAGGAGAGGAATTAATCCTCAAAGTCTCTTGCTCCACAAAGAACCTGGTGTATGTTATGTGAAGGTTTACTGGGCTTTGTGCACTCTTTATGGACAAATCTGCAAGAGGAAAACAAAGATAAAAGCTTTATTTTCTCCTGAGTATTTTGTGTTCATAGAGACTAATAGCCAATTAAGATAAAAGGAAATATTTGATGGCTAAAATCCAGTAATATTATCTGTCCCAGGTCAATTTGACATTTAATATGTTGTTTCCTCTTCAGCAATTTTGCTGCAAGGGACAATTGAAGCATTTAAAAAGAAGGACTGATCTGTTCTATCTTGCATTTTTTTTTTTAGGTGAGGCTTTATCATTACAGCACTGCCAGTTATGTACAGAGATGCTCCATAAAAAAGTTTCATCTGTGTAGTAAGAGCTTTATTAAGATTGATAATGACCTCCTGAAGAATTATTATTATTTTAAATAATTTAACACTATTGAATGTTGGATTCTTCTTTCCAGAACTAATATTAAAAAGAGGGCAAAGAAGTTATATTTTTTTTATGTGCATATATTTTGGTAGTTTAATGCAGGATTATTGAATAGCTTTGTAAATTAAGTAAGAATACATAAGAAATATATCTAATTTTCAGTGATACCAGGATGATTCTTTTCTTTTATACTCCTTTTATAAATCCTTTTATGTAGTTTTCATGTTTTCTTAGTGCTTTTAGCCCATATGCTTGCAATTCTTCAAGTTTGATAACTTAGCTGAGACCCAATATCCCATTAGGCCAGGAGACCAAGCATCCTGTAAGCCTTGCAGTCAGGGGTCAGAGAGCCCCAGACAGCAAGGTCCTTTCTAGAACACATTCTGTGAACTGAGATGGGCCCATCCGGGGGAGAGATTCCTCGAAGGGGGGATTCATTTAAGNTAAATAAATACTAAGGTAAAAACCCCTTTTCCCCTTAAACGTGTTTGGCTTTTAATTTTAAGACCAGGGAAAGGCAACATCAGCACCAGTTATGATGTAGACTCATGAACAATCAATAACTGCTCAAAACTTTGGTTCTTACTTAAATAGTTTCTCTAAATCAATGCCAATACTTGCGTGGACAGTAGTCATATGTATTTTCTTGATGAACACATGTACTAAAAAGGAAAAATAAATGTTAGTAATTAATGATTTTTTCTTCTTTTGAATTGATAAATAAAGAGTAAATGCAAAACTGACCTAAGGTATTTATTGTGAACTTTTGCCGGGTGAAACAATGAATGTGCCTCTTTAAGTATTTCCATATTACAAGCCACTGTCATTAAGGCATTCATTAGATTGTGATAAATAACTGGTTTTATCTGTTGGGTATGTAAAATTGCTGCTTTTAAAATCTTTTTATAGCTGACCAAAAAATTGTTTGTGTCATGTATTTTGGGTGTGTAATAGTCATAGTCAAGAGAAGACTATAGCATGGTTTGCTTTTTTGTTTTTTTTGGTTTGGTTTTTTTTGTTTGTTTGTTTTTTGGTTTTTTTTTTTTTGCTAGCAGACTTTTTTTGTTTTCAAAAAACACTTGCAAGTTATCATGGTGAAGAAGAATTAGAATCACAGCTCCTGTGCTTTGCACTGAATGTCAAGTTCCCTGGTTTAATAGTTCAGGTGTCATTTACAAAGGCACCTCTGCTGTTTTCTATTACAGACCGAAAAAGAAAATGTATTCAGATAATTTTTTGTAAATATAATAATTTAAGTAATTCATATATATAATCTAAGAATTGGAAACTCTGGCTTCTGTCCTATAAATACAGATGTCATTTCAGATGCATGCCTTTTGTTTGTTATGCTTCAATGATTGCA
>VZTN01000938.1:17400-35872 GCA_013400515.1 Erpornis zantholeuca
GGCAGCGGGCGGGGGCGGCAGAGAGGCCGGCGTGGGGCGCAGGTGTGCCGCAGCCCCCGCAGGGTCCCCCGCCGCAGAGTTTCCGGGGGAGCGGCTGTGGGGAAGGGGGTGCGGCGGGAGGCACGGCCGCGCCGGGGGGGCTCTTCTCCCGCGTTCCCTCTCCTTGGAGCTCTCAGCCATTTTCTGCGCGAGTTGGCCGTGGCACGCCCGGGAGCCTGGGGCGCTGGCCCCTCGGCAGCGGCGGGGGAGAGCCGCCGGGCCCCGTGTTTGGCGTTTGTGTGCGATTGCCGTGATAACTCGTGCCCGGGTCTCATCAGCACAGGAAAATTAAGAAACGGCTCTATTGTTGTGACCTAAATACACGTGCGCAGTCTGGTGACCCTCTAAGCATTAGGCACCTTTCTCTGCCCCCTGCTTTTGATTCCGCACGTGCCGAAAGGTGAGATTTAGTAGCTGTCGCTGCTTCAGGGTTTATGTGTAAAACCTTTATATAATATTGAATTTCTGTGTAATATTAAGTTATTAGTGGTTTTTGAACCTTCGGGGACAGCGTTTTGCTCAGGCTGGTGCTTTGGAGCTTTGTTCCTGTGATGTCTGTGCTTGCTCACAAGACCGAGCGGCCCGGTGAGCACAGTGACAATCACATGCATGCCCGGTAACCTCTGTGCCTGTTTTTCTGTGCGGCATGAGTTGACTGGTCTTGTGATCAGATGGTACACAGGGTTGAATTGGAATCTGGGTTTTCCCTGCTGAAACTACTAAGGGTGGTGAGGGAGAGCGGTGAACAATATTTTGATCCACAAAATGCCATAGTGCCAAGTATGAAAGATCACAGTTGTGGAGCTATTATATTTTCAAAGGTGGTCTGTGCTGGGCATGGCCATTGGTGTGGCTAAAGTTGCAAGACCATGGGAACAAATGGTGTAAAATGGAAATGACAGTATATTTGGGTTACAAGGTGATTCCTTTGAAAGTGATTGGACACGGTCTTGGAGCTGCCTTCATATTAGAGAACCAATCTGATGAATTTTGTGAAGCTGTTGAGTCCATATGCTGTACTTGTATGCAGGTTACTTCTGTGTAACTGCTACTTACTTCTTGTAGCATTATTCACCTTATGAGTTAAATATCTCCTTTAATATGGAAGAAAACAATTTTCCACATTGAAACTGACAGTTCCAGACTAATTCTATTCTTTTCCATTATCCTTAAAAATGTTCTGTGTCAGAGATCACAGCTGTTAGTTGTGGATTTTTGGGTTGGTATTGGATTATCAATATCTCTGCAAAGGCAGGTTCCTTGCACAGTGTGTTTCCCCATAAAATCAGTAAGATCATTCCATCGGGAGTATTTTGTGAAGTTAGGGGTTGTACTTTTTCCTTCTTCCTGTTTTTGGACAAGGTATTCCACACTTGGTTTTTAGTTTGAGTAATGTTTAAATGAGGTGACACTTCAAATAAAAACTATTATAATGAAAATACTACTGTAGATACCCATCACTCTTTTTATCCCCTATTTTACCTCAGTCCCTTTCTGTCTGATTTCTTTTGACACACCTAAGGTTAACAAAAAAGTTTGAAATATTTTACCTGCGAATGGGGGTTTTTTTGCTTGTTAGTATTAAGCTTCTTCCTTATGACTTTTAAATATGCTGTAATGCTTTTTCTTCCTTTCTGGTGATCTGTTCAGAATCTACAGGAGCACACTTACAGGGTCTTAGAAGTTCTGCTGCAATGCTTTTAATAGACTTTCTGTTGAATAGTAATCTCTGAGTCGAGAGATGTGATTTGACCCAAGTAAAGCAGGAGACTTAATCCTTTGGTTGCTTCTGACCAATTGACATTGCTGGTCAACGTTAGATGTAAAATGGGAGAATAATTTTCTAACGACAAGACTGTCTTTCTAAGGATTTTTATTTAGTTTTGTTCTTTCCAGGTTTTGTTTAGTGAAGTCCTTCCACATTCAATATGTCTTGCAGTGTTTAGCTTTGTTAAGGAGCTCTGTAAGACCAGTAACAATCTCTATCCTTGGACTTTCAATAGTTACAAAAGCCTTGAAAGCTTAAATGTGTTCACACCCTCCTTGCCCTGAGCAACAGAGGAATCACCAAAAATTTCTTTAGTAGATAATACCTTCTCAAATTAATGTAATTTGACAACTTTTTTTCAACAACATTGTTGGGAAGCTTTGTTTTCTAGTTTTCCCAGGAACACCAGGAAAAGTTCTGCTGCAGAGGGCCATCAACCAGGCTTGAGGTTTGCCTGTAACAAGTACTGCATGTGCTGGTTCTGTTGTGCTCTCTCATTTAATGGGAGCTAAGTCTTGGCTAGAGGTCCATGCTGCCTTGTCTCTTTGGCTCTGAAGGAAACGTTAAGCTTCAAGGTCCATGCTGCATACCAGGATGAGCTGGCACAGCCTCAAAAAGCAAGAGACGTGGTGCCTATAGATGAATGTGGAGCCACAGGAAATTATTTCCTGGGTATATGAACATTAATATGTTAATTTGGCTCGGGAGTGTTCTTTTAAAGAAAACCTCTAAATTGTCTCCACTAACTGCACTTCAGCTCACAAAGCCAAGTGGCTTTGGTACATAAACTGGATTCCTCTTGGAATTAATGAAATTAGAAAGTGTGTTCCAACCACTAATGTGTATTCAGTCCCTAGGACTGTACTACAGCTGGTCAGAAGTAAAACTCCAGAACACATATAGTGTGGGTGTCAGGTCCTTAGGACCAGTTAATGCACTCTGTGGAGCTAGTCTGGTCGGGCTGCACTACATGTTCACATGAGCACAACCCTTACCTGCTGGGTGAGGAGAATGTAAACATGAGGTGTAGATGCTAATACAAAGCTATTAGGATAGTAAGACTCTTCACTGGCACAGGCCTCCATTCAGTATGATGGAAGTATGAAGTAGTGTTGGAAGGGGTAGTAGCTAGAATTATAGAATACCTTAATTATTTTTCTACAAAAAGAGAAATTATAAACCAGCTGGAGAATAGATGTGTTTTAGTTAGATATTACATTTTGTTCTAAGCAGTTTGGTACACAGACTTGAGCTTCTGCTTTTTTACTGCAGCTTCTTGCTTCCCTTAAATGAAAAAATATATATACATGTAATACATATGTAATTATATATGTGTGTATGCACATACCCCTTTCAACAGAGACACCTGAGTGACTGTAATTCAGTATATTTCTTTATTTCTGGGAAAACCCTAATTACTTTGTGTGCAAGAAATGTGTATTTATGTGGATAAATTCCCGTAGTGCCTCTTATTTCCTTATCAAATGTTACTTCCCTTACAAGATTGATTTAGTGTAGTTTGTACAATTTTTTTGAGTGCTATCAGGGTCATGTGCCCAGCAGAATCATAGAACAACTTGTGTTGGAACGGACCTTGGAGATCATCTAATTCCAACCCCTGCTGCCGTGGACAGGGATGCCTTCCACTAGACCAGATTGATCAGAGCCCCATCCAGCCTGCTCTTCAACATTTCCAGGGATGGTGCATCCACCGCTTTTCTGGGCAAACTATTCCAGTGTCTCACCACTCTCACAGTAAATAATTTTTCCTAGTATTTAATCTAAACCTATTCTCCTTGTTTGAAGCCATTCCCCCTTATCTTGTCACTACATTTTGAAGTCTTCTCTCTCCATATTTCTTGTTGGCTCCCTTCAAGTACTGGAAAGCAGCAATTCAGTCATCCCAAAGCCTTCTCTTTTCCAGACTGAACAGCCTCAATTCTCTTAGCCTTTCCTCATAGGAGAGATTCTCCATCCCTCTAGTCATCTGTGTTCCTCCTCTGGTCCTACTCCAACAGATCCATGTCCTTCCTGTGCAAGGGACCCCCAGAGCTGGATGCAGCCCTGCAGGTGGGATCTCACGAGGGCAGAGTAGAAGGGCAGAACAGTCTCCCTTGCCCTGCTGGCCACGCTGCTTTTAATGTAGTCCAGGATATGTTTGGCTTTCTGGGCTTCAAGTGCATGTGGCTGGGTCATGTCCAGCCTCTCATCCACCAGCATCCCCAAGTCCTTCTTGGCAGGGCTGCCCTGGATCTGTTCATCTCCCAGCCTCGGTTGATACCAGGGTTTGCCCTGACTGACGTGCAGCACCTCCCACTTGGTCTTGTTGAACCTCATGAGATTCTCATGGGCTCACTTCCTGAACTTGTCCAGGTCACTTGGGCTGGCATCCCATCCTTCAAGTGTGCAGACAAGCAGAGCTTGGTGTTGTGTGCAGATTTGCTGAGGATGCACTCAATTCCATGGTTGATATTCCTGGGAGACACCACTTGTCACTGATGTCCATCAGGACTCTGAGCCATTGACTGCTGCCCTCTGGATGTGACCATCCAATGGATTCCTTACCCACTGAACAGTCCATTAAGTTTTAGGGATTACACAAAGTATAAGCATATAGTATCTCAAGACTAGAATGTCTCAAGTGCTAAGCATATATTTGACTATGGTATTGGGGGGGTGTCCTTAAGAAAATTGATATGAGTTGCAGATAGTTTGATTTTACTTTAATTGATAGCAGTTTCTCTTTAATTGTGTTTACCTGATTCTAGAAGAAATTTCACATCAGTGTTTTTCTATACTTTTCAGCATAACGTCTGAGGTTATCTTTAAGATGTGGGTTCAGACTTCACCTTAATTTCAGTTTTTGATAGTTTGATTTGGTTTTGGTGGTTTTTCTTTTAATGAAAATAAATGTCTTGGAGTTTTTGGAAGACTGCTTCCACTGCTGAATGTATAATTTCTGCTTTGCAGCCTGTGATGAAATTTCTTTGATATTGTTATGTTTAGTGGACTGTTGTAAAGTAGGGAATAACTTCATTTTATGTTGGTTTTTTTTTTTGGTTTTTTTTTTTTTAAGGTTGTATTATTTCAGCTGTCTCTGAAACCTTCATGCACTTTATTTCTTCAGCTTTAAGTATCAGCTGCTCCTTCTGGTGTCTATAATGGAACGGATGTCATGTTGTAGCTGCAGGATATCTGTCTGGTAACAGTTTGTTAGCTTTGGTATATGAGATCATTTGTTTGGCAGCTGGTACTAGTGATTCCTTTGGTCATAGTGCTGAAATGCTTGGTGAGATCCTACTTGCTAAGCATTATTTCACAGCATTTATTACCAGTCTGGCAATGTTCCACCTTCTGAAAAAGGAAAGAAAGCAGTAATGAGCTTGGAGTCTGCTTGCATGTCAGTTTGTTCAAATGAAACACTCCTCGGAATGTTCTTGTGACCTAATTGGGGTTTTTCTTGAGCTTCCTGCAGTTTTGTAGAGATCCACACAGCAATAACATGGCTGAGCACACATGCACAACTTCATACATGGAAATGTCTTTAAACATCTGGCTGTAAACCCTTCAAAAAGCATTTGAAACAAAATCGCAATTTTATATGCTGTAAGAAGGGCAATCCAGCCCAGGGCCAGATCTGAGCATGGGGGCAAGAAAGGTCAAAGAGCAAGTCTAAACCTACACCATTTCACAGACAGCTGAAGGTGAGCCTTAAGCTGCAGTATTACACCTCTGTGCTGGCATTAGTCTTTCATCAGTAAAGTGAGCTAAAGAATAAGATCTGTAGAAAAAGATTTGTTACAGTCTCACTCAAGAAAACAGCTTAGAGAGGAAGTGATTGAAAGTATGGTCTTTTGACACGGAAACCACACTTCCAGCCTGGAGCTTTTTTGAAAGAAAACATTTTTGAACAAAAACCAAGTCCTCTGGTTTTGAGCTTTGCAGGAACTTGAGGCCATTCTTCTTCTTTAGTTGCTTGGATTTCTCCTCCCCTAAACACTGCTGTCACTGAACAACTTCTTGGTTTCTTCCAGCTTTGCTCTGAAACTAGCTCCATCTCTCCTAAACTTGCAAGAAGTCACCCTGTTTTTTGTTTTGGGTTTTTTTCTTTCCCACAGATGACTAAAAATGTGTGGAAATGCACAAGCTACTGACATTCTGAGAGGGATGGATGTACCTTGGTTATTTAATTTAATTCCATGAAAAGATTCATTATTGCCTGACAATCAAATGGATTTTGCCTGTAGGTTATCTTATTTCTGAATTACAAGTAACTTATCCATAGAGTTTCATGCATTGATTCTTGAATGGCACTTGATTCCTTATTCTTAGGGCACTTTTGCTGTTTACATGTCCAAAACTGGGTAAGTACTGTGCTCAGCAGAATGTGATTTGGGGAATAGTAGCAGCAGAAAGCCTTGGAAGTACCTTTCCGTGTTGGTAGCACAACTTAAAGGAGGAAACATTGCAATTTAACACAGTGATGCTAATGCTGTAAGGAAATACCTGTTGACATAAATGGCTCGATGTGAATGAGCAAATAAAGCTGCTGGGGGCTGAAAAATGTGGACAAGCATTCATAAAAGCTGAATTTGTTGAGAAACATTTTTAAAACTGATGTGGAGCTTTGTTACCAGTAGGTGCTGGCTTCGTGTAAACTTACATAAACTTTGTAACTTTCCTTATGTAAACGAAGTTGAAATTATAAAATAGTCCTATTAAAATTTGGGGGAAAGGAGGATGGAAGAGTTTTGACAAAAATGTTTTGGTCATTAGTCATCATGTCATCCCACTTTCACGTTGTGGGATGTAGGTGTTTCCAGTTCATAGTGTAGAGGCTTTTAGCTGTTGCTTTGGTCTAAACAGTGAGTAACAGCAGAGCAAATGCCCTGAGGTGACAAAGTAGCTGGGGTCAGGGGGGACAGAAAATATATAAGTGATTTCTTGTTCTGACATTTCAATATTATTGAAGCTGCTGAGGGCTCGTTTTGCAAAGAAAATTCTTTGGATTAATACTCACTACATGTGCTACAAACCTTGCTGATGTACCTGTTCCTTTAAGAATTCCTTCTGACACTAACAGTCGTGTACTTTCATCATGTGCTTTGCACCTTAGTGATGTTTGGGGATAGCTTCTGAAGAGTAGATTCAGTTTTGGAGACATGTGTTGTGTTTTTTATTTCTCAAGAGTTGCTTCTAAGTGCACCCTTGATTAAGAGCACACTGTCGTCTTGTATGCAGCTTAGATGAAGTGTTGTAAGAAGAATGTTCTTAGGCTGTCCTAATTACCAGTATTTGCTATGTGAAGGTTTCCATGGGTACACTTCTTAGGCAAAAGATGAGGAATGCAATTCTGTAGGGTGGTGGTGAACAGGCTTGCTAGAGAAAATAAGCTAGAAAAGGGGGACTTTGAATTGGGTACTTGTGTGAAGACAGCAAATACCTGTCTCCACTTTTTCCATGTGCGTGCTCTGTTAGTGTCAGATTACTGCTGATCTGACTAACAGGCATGGACACAGCATTTCACCTTTGCCTGTCATGAATCAACTCCTCTGTGTGTGCTCTGTCTATGCTGCTGCTTAATCTCCATGCTCAGGTTCTTCTCTGTTCTGATCTCTCCCCACTTTAACAGTGCCTTTCTCAAGTCACTCCATTTGCCCTGTTTGTCTGGGTTTGTTACTTGAATACCTTAGTAATGTCTTAATAATGTCTTAGTAATGTTTTAATATGCAAGGCTGAGGTCACAAGACAAGCTCCTGTGCAGGCTACAAGTCAAGGTGTTCTGAGGCACTGAGAGGAGGAGGAGTTCTGGCAACAGTGCCCGTGTCTTCCCTTCATCGAGTAGGGCAAGTGCAGTTGCATTTACTTGACCAGCAGCTGAGATGTCTTTGGTCAGTCAGCACACTTTTGGGTGTTGCTGAGATTCTTAGAATAGTACTGATAAATGGGCATGAGAGCTTTACATCACACTTGCTGTTAAAACTGAGCCATGATTTTGCTTCTATGGACAGTGCTGAAGCGAACCTTGAGCTCTGTGTGATGTAATTACTGAATCAGTATGGAGCTTTCTCTCCAGGATGCTTTCACTTCAGTGCAATACAGCTCAATTTTTCTCCTCCAAGGTGCTCAGTGAAGTTTTAGATGTGCTAATGAAATCAGCTGTAATAAGTAAACAATCTGACAATATTTATTTATTTTTCTAATAAAGGTGCTAGCAGTCTGAATTTGGTATTACCACTTTCAAATTAAAAATCTGAACACAGTAGTACTTATTTTTTTATAATGGAATTGAGAAGTTTCTTACAATAACTGAGTTTCTTCTCAGCTTTTGTTTTCATTGAGTTTACTGACTTTTGTGAAAGAAAGCAGAGGCTTGAATGATCTCAGTGCTCTGAATTTCTGTGCAGAGTATTTGCACTGAATTCTGAATCTGGATGTTATCCAACACCTGAAATTGCTCAATCCTTGAGGTTGGGTTTGTTAATGCACAGCTCCAGGAGTACAGAAAATCTGAGCAGTGTACATTAGATAAAGTTTTTGAAGGAAACCCCAGAGAGAAGGTTCTACAAACTGTTGAATATATAGTTCTGAGCAAGTTATTCTTAAATTATTACTATTTCACTGAATGTGGATAATTTTACAGAATGTAATATAATGTTGTCATGTTAAAGCCCTCTGTGGTCTGGAAAAGACAGTTATTGGAACTTTTTAAAATCTGCAGTTCACAGAAATTAGTTTATATTCAGACAAATTTTGTTGTATTATCTGTTTTCCTGTGGGGGCACATGAGCTTGTCCAGCTATTGCTGAACAGTTGAGTGCTTGTGTGTGTCATATTTCCTTGCTTTTCCTTCCACATTCCCCCAAAACGACCTTTTAAAATTTTCACATTAAACACTCTGCTCTCTAACTTGCACTCTCAAATGGGTTGGACTTTTTAGGACAAATCCTGCTATGGGAAGGGTCATGGGCCTTTTGTTTCTTAATTGTTCTGATTGTTTTAACAAGACTGGGTTAAACAAGATGGGCAGAGACCTATGAGGCTGCTGTGAAGGAAGGTACTAGAGCAAGGAAGAAGAAATTGGGTGCAGAAACAACTTCCTCAGCTGTGCAGCAGCGGGGTTAGTCCATGTGTAATGGTTCTGGTCTTGGTGAATGGCTCCAATGTTACAAGATACTACTGCCTTCTCCTGTGCCATGCTGGAATTGGGTGCTGGCTGGACATTTGTCATTTTCACAGTAGCGTTGATAGAATAGTGTTGAAGCCCTCTCAGTCATGTCTGTGTAAAGGTCAGTGATAGAACCAGCTCTTCTTAGTGTAGTCTGTGTTAAGCTGTCACACCTTGCAGGAATGATTTCGGAGGGCTAATCCTCAGCTGCGTTGAGAAGGCTGGAATAAAGAGCAAGGATTTGGTAGCCACTTCAGTTCACTTAGCAGACAACCATAGTGACATGCATCTGAGCTCCTACTTGGTCTTGGCTTTTAGCCTGGAGGAAGGTTGCTCTCACGTGTTAGCCACTTGAAACAGCTTCAGGAGTGCAGCCTCTGCCCTCCTCACTGTTAAAAGTGTTTCTAGATCACATTGAGTTAAAGAATTGGAAAAATAAACCCTCTCTCCTTATAAAGGTATTTATGAGATTTGGCTATGGATATAAGTCATGCTTACAATGCACTAAAATTATTTCAGATGCAGTTCCAAGTTTGGGAGTGGGTAACACCTGATGACTTTGTTACTTGGGAGATTTGGGGATATATGTCAGTCACACCCTGTGGACTAGATCATGGTACAGTTGAGTTCAAAAAATTCAGGTACTAAATTTCTTATGTTCAAAAGTTGCTGTAAGCAGTCTTACAGACAGGGATTTATTTGGTAATGCTTTTGAATGGAAGTAGGGAAATCAAGTATATTTGAAAACAGGTGTTTCTGTTTCTCACTTTATGATAGCACTTGGTGGAAGTGCTGTAAAATGCTTCTGTATAGCTGGACTGGATAATGGGTGCAGGGATAGGTATGCAAAGAAGAACAATGCAAAGAACAGAAAAATGCAAACAGAACAATGTATTTTTTAGTGAATGTGGGTTTTTTGAAACAATCAGTCAACTCAATGAACCCATGTGTGCACTGATAATGCATCTGTCCAGTTTCTTTGTTTTGAAGCAAAACACATCTGTGTGGAGTTCCAAAGATGACTTGAACCTCTGAATTTAACTTTGTTTACTGCTTAAAGAAATAATTCTGTATTTATATTGAAATGTGTTGGCATGTAAACTAGAAATTTGATTGAAATTCAATTTGATTTTGGCTTTTTGTTTGCATTACTAAAGTAGTAAAAGTTGACTATAGTCTTCATTAGAGTTGTATTCTTGGACCCTGTTTTGACAAGAAGTGAAAAGAAAGTGAGAGTTTTGTTTGTATTTAAATGAAGTTATCCTGAATCTGTAGCTGTTAGGATGGCTCCTAGGGAGTTTACTCTGGTAGACTTCATCTCAGGAATAAATCTGGTCTGTTATAAAGGATTTTCTTGTACACTGTTCTTCTGGGGAACACTAAAGGAGCTTGACCAGTTTTTACCTTCTTATGAGGAGAAAGGTTTCTAATTTGTCTAAATAATTGCTACATAAGCTTGCTGACTGAAATTTGTTTGCACCTATCAATGTGCAAATTATTTTCGTATTTGCAGGACAAAGTTGTGACTGGATTTTCTGTGTGATTTTTAGTTTTTTGCCGAAGTATTTCAGGATTGATGGATGGATACTTGGCAGCCCAATACTAGCATGTTACTGAGTGCAGTCAGTTGTAATTATGTACAAACCTGACTGGATAAACTTCTAAGTCTACTATAATACCAGTGTTTTTGAGAAAATATATGGGATCCTATGTGCGTAGTTTAGAGTGGTTGGCCTGCTTTAAGGAGGGGAAACTGTTTCATAACTTAATGACTATTTATACATTCAAAGTCCTACGCAATTGGTGGTAAACAGAACGTAAGTCTTTAGCATAGTGGCTTGCAGCAAGGTTAGGTTTGCCCATGCCAGTTAGCTGCAGGACTGTGGTTTGGTTGGTTTTGTGTGTAGTCTTTTTCATTGAGAAGGTATATGGTATGAGTGATTTAATTACCATGATCTACGGTCCCAAGACGTGGTTCCTCCTTCCCTTTCCAGTGAAACTTGAAAACAAATGTGTCTAAGCCTTCAAGATTCAGTTCTAGTTACTAGAAAGCTACTTTCCATGCTGTCTACAAGAGGGGCTTAAGGAAAGTGTTTTGGATGGAATAGACAAATTATCATAATAACAAGAGGAGCAAAACATATTTTTGGCTATAACTGGTGAAAAATGCCGGAGCTGACGTTACATCCGTCCATGTTATCACTTCATTCAATCTAAGTCAGGATTTCCTGGCATTCATCTAGACCGAGGCAATGGACTTTGCTGTTCATGCTGTAGCAACTTTTGGGTGATCAAGCATGGCTTGTTGTGGATGTGTTCTTTCCCATATTCTTGCCAGTTGGGTAAATCAGTACATTCCCATAAATATTCAACTTAGTTTTTTTCCTTCCCTTCCTGATTATTGCAGACTAACTTTTCACTTGCAATCTCTGTTTTAGAAGGATCAAAACACATCTTGTTCTTACAACAGTTTAACATAACCATTTACAGAGGTCTCACCAATATTATGTTAGCTGGTCAAAAAAAACAGGGGCTGCTTCAGCTCTCAGCACTGTTAGAGAGCCACATCTGATATATTTTCATATTTTAGGAATTTAGGAGGTAATTTCTTTTTCTTTTTAAGTGAAGTGATACTGCTGAGTTTGTGCTTTTGGGTTAGGTGAAACTGACACCTTCTGAAGCAGTTTTGTTTGGAAGAGAGACATGGGGTCCCTGGATAGCGCTTGCTTCTAACCCTCCTCGAGAGTCTTCTTTTGTACAGTGGGAGTGCATGTTCAGAACTATGACAAGAAATGGGGATTTGCAATCTTCCTGTGAGAGAGTACCCTAAACGTCTGTCTGTAAAACTTGAGAAAGTGCCACATCCTCTGGAATTCACAAAGCCCTCTTGTGAACGTAGCCTTTTCATAGTAGAAGTGCAGGAGCTTTGTAAAGAAGTGGTTGCTGTTAACATGCAGGTGTTTTTAGCTACTTGAGTGAAGGTGTTTGTGTATGTTATAGCAGAAAGAATAGTTTTCATTTAGCTAGGAAATATTGGGGGGAATGTTAAACACCAGGCATTGTTCATATCTGTATCTGTGTATTTACTTATGTCTAATAAATGACATTTTTTTCTTAGTAATTTCTTTTTCATACTCTAAAATTACTAGTTGAACAGAGGTTTGAAAGCTGTATACAGACTCTTTCTTAAATAAAAAGAATAAAATATAGAATATAAGGCTTTATAGAAGAGGGAGAAGGAACAGGAAAGAGCAGGCAACCAAACCCATGCCTCAGGATACCAGCCCTAAGGTGTGGTGGTGTCTGTCTTGGCCTGCTCACTTATGTAAGAGATACAAAGGTCTGAGACCTGTCAGTAATTTTATACAGCCCTGCAACACAGTAGGAGCTGGTATAGTGTTATAAATACCAGATTCTGCCTTGCGTTGTTGCTCAAAATTCTCCTTCAGATGTACAGTGTGTAGTTCTTCCTTGTGTCCAAGAGAAGGTGGGGAAAGGCAGAGGCAGGATGAAAGTTTTCTCTTAATCCCATTTTCTGGCAGAGGCAGCTCCCAGACGTGCCTTGGCAGTGTCTGTATTTAGTAGCTGTGTTCCTGGCCCAGTCACATGGTGCCGCTGGAACAAGTGACACGGGAGTGATGCATTAGCTGAGACCCAGCGCTGCGTGCCGGAGGAGGTGCGGTGGCCTGGCCGCCTATGCCCGGCCGCGCAGCAGAGACGCCGGAGCCAGCACCGCCTCCCGGATGGCTGCTGCTGCTTGGCTCCAGTGAAAGCTGGAAGCTGGTTATTGATGGTGCCTTGAAAAAATAAACAGGGAAAGAAGCGGAGTCAAATCCTGATGAGTGTTGAATTACAAGCAAATCTTCAGTTCCTTGAAATGATAAAGATCATCACTATGAAACAACTTCTGCTAAATACTTGACTTACTTTGGGTCACCTGGGCTCTCCTGGCTGTTAGAAGCTACAGATGAGGGCAGAAAGTGGGGTGGAAGGGAGAAAGTTGGTTAAGACTAAGCATGGCTTTCTGTATGGAGGAAAGAACTAGGTGGTGGACCTAGGGTGCTAACCTCATTGCAGACTTTACCTTTCTTTGTTTAAAGACCTAGTTTAACAAAACCACACTTTTCTTAACAGTAAAACACAATTAAATGCATGTATTTTTTCATGCAATTACAAGTCTTTAGCTCTTTTCTTTGCTAATGAGATATTCCATTTCTGGAGCTAGCAACTGAGAGCACTATCTCTGTGCTATTTGTGGTCCTACTTCAAACACATTGTACTTGCTGGGCGTTTTCTTTGATTAGGGTTTTATTTATTGTGGCTTTTATTTTTTTATGTCTACATTATTACTGCCATGCTGTATGAAAGCTAGCTCCCAAACTTCAGGCTTGTCCATAAGCCAGTGAACACTGATTCCTGATAACTTGTAGAAGTTGAGTTGTGACGCACTGGCTTAATGGGCTGCTCTTTATGTTTGTGAAAGGCTGATGTGTGCAATTTATGGTGACTCTAACTTGAATAAATTTGCCTGTTAGCCTCTATCAGCAGTGTGTGTGTGTCTTGGCATTTTTTTGTGCATGCCTGTGATGATATTGCTTTGTAGCAACATAAATGGTGGAAAAATGCCTCCAGCCTTACAAAAATCCAGCATATTGTCCTTTCCTAAGCAGGGAATCTGTGGCATTCTAACTTCTTAGTGAACAAATATATCCAGTATTGTTTTTCATTTCATAGAGAGACATATAGAATTTTACTTTAAAAAAGTGACCTTTCTGTACAGTGGTTTGATACCAAGAACTTTATTTCTCTTTGTCTGAACTCTTTCTTCAGGAAAATCTATCCTGAGAGAGCAGTGCTCCAAATAATACCTTCCTTCACTTGTTGCATGACTAATCCGCAATGTATCCCGCCTAACTTGTGTGAAACTAGTAACTATGTATCATGCTTGAACAAGGTAGTTCATCTGAGGTTAATAGAGCTTTACCATATTAGGACTACTTTAAGTCATTGTGGAAAAGGAATGTGGTGTGGCATCAGCACAACTCTTCCATATCTGAGGTTTTAGAAAGAGAAGAAACAATGCAAGGTAAATGATTCAAATTAGGAGGGAAGAAGGGAACCTACGTGTTCCCCATAAGCTATTCAGTGGACTAAAAGAGGGAAAATCATCATTAAGCAATCCAAAAGCGATTCTACTCTGTCCTTAAACGTGTGTTTTGGCACTAATCCTGAATGTCTAGGTCTAGGCGTTTTTTGTGTATCGATTTTGCTAAATGTATGTTTTGCAAAAACAAATGCTCACTGAAACAGCAGGTATGATTCAAACTTCTTTTCCTAAGCTTCTCTAGCCACTTCTAAAAGTGGTTTGGAAAATTATACCTTACAGGGGTCTCTGCAAATATTCTTTTAGATTTGAAAACAGCGCTTAAGTTTTAAGTGGACAGCTCTAACTTACACAGAAAATTATTCTCAACAACATCACATATATTTCTTTCTTCTTTCTACCACTCCAAATTTTCTTGCTAAAGTGTTACCTTGAGTTGAAATAATTTAGGCAGCTGTCTCACAGTGGAGATGAAGGACAGGAAATGACCTACAAATAGAGCAGGTGACATGCTGTCATATAGCCTAGAAAAAGAGTACTTAACCTCTGCTTCACAGAGGATTATATCTGCAGACCAGGACACTTTCTTCCATTTTCTGTATTATCTACTTTGTGGACTCTGGGTGTTTTGCATGTGTGGATTTACATATTATTTTGTTGTTATTTAGAAACTGTTCTGTGGATTTTCAGTGTTAATTCCCCAAGTATGTCAGGATTTATATTCTACAGATTATTACATTTACAGATGAGATAATGTTGTGAAGCACATCTATTTAGCGAGCTTACAGGAGTTCCTTGTTCTAATGTCAGATGTGAATTTGATAGTTTGATGAATGTTCCAGAATTTTGGTTTGGGGAAAAGGTAGTGAAGGCTATGAATTCCTAATCTTAGTCGAAGTGTATTATTTCATTCACACTTCAAAGATGACTGGGAACATTGGTGTTTGAAGTAGTCTTCCTCAATGATGTGAGGGCTAGAGTTGTCCTCTCCTAGATCATTTGAACCACTTGAGAACAGGCCAAAGATTTCACTTGTTTGCCACACTTGGGAGGAGGAGTGACTGTGATCCAGTGCTTGTCAGTTCTCTGGGGATTGAAGTGGAGCTGTTTTTTTTATTGCTATATGTTTCCCTCAGCAACAGAGCAAGTTGTTCAACCTAACCTTGCTCTAGTCTTTTGCTTCACTTCTGTCCAGTGTTTAGAGGTTGGGGTTAACTGAGATTACAAAACCATTTTAAGGGTGCTGTGCTATTTAGCAGGTAGCACGTAGCAGTAGGTTTTGAAATCTTGCTGTCTTTTCTGACTCTACTGCTGTATTTCTGGTTGACCATTAACAAAGTTATTTTCCCTTTTTAACCTGAAATGGAAATTGGAGTAGGGCTTTCGTCTTATAAAATGTCTAAAATTTTTCTGATGGGGAGAAAGCCCATTCATAATTCATGTGAGACATGAATTATGAGCAGATATGTGTGGATAACTTTTCTAAAAGCAAAGATGGGGAAGAAAAATTTATTCTGCAGGAGAATTACCAGAACATCCTGTGTGCAGCTTTGGTCACTGCAATACAAGAAAGATATCAAGCTATCAGAGAGTGCCGAAGGGAGGGCAGCAAAGATGGGGAAGGGCCTTGGGGAGAAGCTGAATGAGGAGTGTCTGAGGTCACTCAGTTTATTGAGCCTGGAGAAGAGTAGACTGGGGGGAGACCTCATTGCAGTTACAGCTTCCTCATGAGGGGAAAAGGAGGGGCAGACACTGAACTCTTTTTGGTGGTGACCAGTGACAGGATCCAAGGGAATGGTCTGAAGTTGTGCCATGTGTAGGTTGCATGTTAGAAAAAACACCTAGAGGGTGTTTGGGCATGGGAACTGTTCCCCAGGGAGGTGGTCACAGCACCAAGCCTGACAGAGTTTAAGAAGCATTTGGACAACACTCTGGGGCACATGTGTGACTCTTGGGGATGCTCCAGGAGTTGAGCTCTGATATTCCGTATTCTGTAATCTGATTCCTTTGTTCTGTTCAAAAACTTAACTTGGTCAGGAATATTTTATTAGATATTTTTGTTATCAGTATTGCCATTGAATTATTTTAATAGGCACATGACTATAAATTCTCATCAAGCAACTTGAAATCTGCAGCAAACCTTTTCCCATTGTTTCCCTTCTTACTTTTTAAAAAAAGCTTTTCAAAGTAGTCATGTCAAGTTCTTGTCCAAGTATAAGTAGTATTTGTACTTAGAACTAAAAGCATGACAGTGCAGAATATCTGGTGTGTGTCTTGGTGTTGGTAGTTGGGTTTTTTAAACTGATAACCATATGGCAATGATGACAGATTCTTACTTGCTTCTAAGCTATATGAGGTTGCTAGGGTTTGTCAGATGACACTTGCTCACATGAGAGCCATTAACAGGGTGTTGTAGCCAGTGTTAGAACAACCTTGCAACTAAGGGCGAGTCACTGCAAAAGCAACTATGCTTTTTTTTTTTTTTAAAGAGGCCATATGGTTCAGTCTTGTGACTACATAATTGCCAGCTACCTAAATCACATACCAGGAAACAAACACAGCTAAAGTCAATATTAGCTGTTGTATCTGCTACAGCTTTGTGCCAGGCTTGGTAGGAAAACCTCTGACAGCAGCAAGAGCAAGTCTACGATGGCTTCTGAAACCTGAAAGTCATGTCCGTTCCGTCTGGAATAATTGCAGGAGTACATTAGCTACAGCTGTCTTTTTGTATTAATGGCTTATAGAATATATGAAGATTGCTTTGCCTTTTTTCCCCCCAACTGGAAATTCAGCAGACTATCTTCCTTTATAGGGAAGAAAGCTGATGGTAAATTACCATTGTTAATGGTTGATTGATAGCAAAGAAACCTGCTTGGGGCTGTTTCTCTTCAGCAGGTATTTAGTTTCTTTGAGGGAACTTCACAAGAGGATTTGTAGCTAAGAAAATGTGTGGGGGTACACCAAAAACTACAAATGGCACTGGGGGACAAATAGAAAGAGCAAGAAACAGCAACGATGTACCACTTGGAAATAATCTCTCTTGTACCAAATTGGATGAAAGAATTAGAAAGTCTTTGAGAGACCAAAGTGTCAGCTGTGCGAACAAAGTGACTAGACTGCTGCAAAACAGGTATGCATGTAACTTTTTTTGATGTATATGATTTTTCGCAAAGAAGGGACATTTTTATTTAACACTAGATTTATAATCACATGCCTGAAAGGCTATTTTGTAAATAATTGAAAATGTTCTGTTAGAAGCTTATTCTTGATGATGATGCTGGCTGAAACTCCAGAAAGTCTTTCCTATTTCAAATTGAACCTTCATTCTTGACTCTGATGTGTAAGATTTATGTACATCCAAACTGAGGCATAAAGGTTAATTTTCTTTCTTTTCAATTAAGGTTAAATAATCTCACCTTCTCTTTCAAGTTTCCTAATTAGTTTCCCCTCTTTTACTTTTTTTGCCACCTCATGTGTTAGTGGGTCAAGGAGCAGACAGGAGAGAATGCTGTCAAGTGGGGGAGGAATGGAGAGGGGAACCCTCTGCTTTACTTGTAAATTACCTCTAGTTCGAGCATTACATCAAAGTAATCTGAAGTGAGAATAGTGTTTATTTAACTTTTGTGTTGTCCTTTTCAGACATGTGCCAGCATGTCTCCAATGTTTGACTCTTTACAGCTATGTAACTGTGTTGAAAATACGTTTCAGGGTGGCTTTTTCCAAGTTCTCGCACCCAAGCATGTTAGAATTAGTATTCTACATTCAGGATTGCTGGTCTAAGAAGCAGAAAAGTATAGATAGATTATATAGAGATGTTTCAGCCTGTTTAGTTCTCTAGCCTGTAGCTGTTGCACTGAAGTGGTGAGTGGTTAGTCACTTTCAAAAACAGTTTAAGGTCAACTGAAGTAGTTTTTGAATATAACTGAATAGGTCACTCTTCAGTTATTGCATGCTGATGATTATAAAGGTGAGGCAAAAGCTTTCTTTATGAAGATCAGAGTTTGGAGATCTATATTAACTGAAAGTATTAATTCAGGGCAGAATGAGGCTAAATTTTCATGACTTTTTTTCCAGAAACAAACAAGTCTGCTTTCCCCTAAGTAAGAGAGACTTCCTTGCCTTCATGTCTCATAACTGATTGAAGGAATGTTGAACAAGCCAAAGGAAAGTAGCTTATATGCAAGTGTAGAAGAAAATAAAGCAAGCTTAAGCTTCTCTGGGGACAAAACTTTTCAGTTCCAAACTTGTGGCTTTATTTCAAAAAATAAAAAAAAAAAATCCATTGCATTTTAGTATCTCTAGTAGACCTGGTTCTACTATCATATGAACACAGCTTGATTTTGTTTATTTATTTTGACTTGAAGACAGTGTTTATTAGTTCTAGCATCTTTCA
>VZTN01000939.1:1603-15509 GCA_013400515.1 Erpornis zantholeuca
CAGGACAGGCAATATACAGACAAAATTATTCATAATGCACTTCCTGGTCAGATTAACAGGGGTAAATGCTCACCCTAGTTGGTGATATTTCTAATTAGAGACTGAAAGACAGCACTCGACATAATCTGTGATTAAAGAAGAAAAAAAAGCAAATAAATGAGCATACAAATACCCCACGTAGGTTTATTTTGTTTGTATGGGCTTTCTTCCTCTACAAATACCAAACAGATTTATGTGCACGAGATTTATGCGCATGGTTGGATATTGCTGGAACTGTGTTTGCTTTCCATTTTGTTTGAAGCAGCTCCACTAGAATCAGGTTTGTTTATTTACCTGGTATTTGTAAAACTGTCTCTGACACTCAGCTATCAGGGGTTCATGCCCGTGTTTCTTACCGGGAGCTCCATTCTCCTAATTGTTGCTGTAAGCAGGACAACACAAGGGATGGTTTTGCCTCCAGGCTATTTCAGCTGGGTCTGGTATCAGCTGTGTTTTATTACAACCTGTAAGACTGAGATCTCTTTGATTGTCTTTCCTAAGACTTCAGTTTTCCTTTTCTTTTTTCTTGTTTTTTCACTTTCACATACACTCACACACAGAAGGTATATTTAAAGGAATATATTGATCTTAATGACCTCTCAAAATTTATCCTGGGGCTAATCAGAGGCTTGCTGTGTTGCACTGGCTAAATCTATCATGGTATTGAATAATTCACAGCCTGCCTTAAAGGCTCCAGACTAGGTGATTTACCCCATATTAATGTGATGCTTTTGCATTTTAATAGGCTTATGTTAATTTTTTACAAAACGACAAAGCATTCTTCTGAACTCACCAGCGACAAGGGATAATGGTATGAACCACATAACTCTAGCAAAGGACAGCCAATAACATCAGATTTATGAGTGTTGCTACAGCATCTGTCATAAGCTTGAGCCAGACCAAACCATTTTGCTGAGACTTACCCTTATTCTGACTGCACAAGTGGCTTTTCCCAACCTGCCTGACACTTTAATGAACGTAGTCAGGCACAGGAGAAAAGGTAGGGCATTCTGAAAGCAGAACTAACCTTTCCAAAACTGTTTTAGTGCAGGGGTTTTTATATCCCTTTGAGAAAAGACGTAGAGAACAAGAGAGATTTCATCACTCTGAGGTTGGAATTTCAGAGAGAAGTGCTCACAAGTGGGGTCATATTTTTCTATTTGAAAGGGAGACAGCCTGTCAGCAGAGCTCAATGTGTTAGGCATATGTTGGGTGCTGAGAATCGTAAAATGCAGGTCAGGTGATGAGAACACTCACGCCACTTCCCTCCAGCTGTACTGCACCTTTATATCTCAGCTGCTCAACAGATCACAGGAGTGCTTTCCCCAGCCTCTCAAGAGAACAAACAAGTGACATTTATCTCTTAAAACCTGCTTATGTGAGAGGGGAGTTGAAGGCAGGTGGGGGAAGCCACAACATCTCTTCAATAGCTGCTAGTAGTGGCATCCTTGTATCAACACTGGATGGGACCAAAAGGGAAAAATACTCAGCCTTGGGCCTTCTGATAGATGGCAAGGTGGGAAACAAACTCCAGTACTGCTAAATGCAGATTAATAAATATGAGAAGGTAGAGGAGGTGAATTGCTTACCTTACTGACACCGGTCAACTCAATCCTTTGAGAATGGCACTTGCTGGCAAGTTGCATGGAACATGGTGGCTTCCCATCTTCATACAAGGAAAAGCTGGAGAAGCGAGGAAAAAAAAGAAAAAAAGACAGAGAAATGGGAATAAGGAATGAACAACAGTACAGAAACTTAACATAAAACAAAGTGTGTGGCATTATCTAGAGTGGTGTGCCATATCCTACTAATGACAGGCAAAACAATGCCTTTATTGATTTTAAAAACAATTTTTTGCTGCAAAAGGCAAAAGAAAAATATTTCTCTCATTATTTTGTATTTCATAATTCATCTGACAGGAAAAAGGGGGCAACACTTAACAGACAAACTCATCTAGAAATGCTAGGATATTGAACGTTCAGGTGCTCACTGAGCAAACAGAAAATTCATTTTTAGCATGTGACTTACAGCAAAGACCCAAGCCTTCACTTCACATACACCAACTCAGGTTCTCAAACGCCATGATGTAGAAGCCATCTCTACCATAATGAATATGCAATGCACCGTGGAACATCTGCGGTTGGCTTTTAAATGGACTGCAAGCAATTACAAAATACACCTGGGAATTAAAAGACCCCGGTTTTCATTCAGTGTTAATTTAGATAACCATGTTAGCGTCTGGCTTACTGGCTGGTGGGGCTGCTTGTTTCCAGAAAATTCAGTCTGCACCCAAGAGATTTTCATGACAGCTGGACTCTTTTGCTAAGACTGTCGATGTTAACAACTACAGCAAAAGTGTCCACCAGTTCTTCTGGACACTTCTAAAAAAGATAATACAGAATCATTTTTCACGCCACATGCAATTGAACTGTGGGGACTGTGGCTACAGTGCAGAAAATGACACAGGAAGTGACTGAACATTTAAAAGGATAATAATACCATCTGGAATTTAAATGATTGCTATTAATACACAAGCTGGATGAAACACTAAACTGCATGCTTCAGATTTTAAGTCAATCTTAGATATGAAGTATTAGTAGCAGATTATCCTACCACTGCTTAATTTAGGGTCTCAGGAATCTGTATTGCAGCACCTGGTGCAGTCAGAGAGGAAACTGAAGTATGAAGTTATGTTGGTATTTGTGTTCTTCTCTACCTATAGCATAGGCAAAACTTAAAAACTAGCTGTGCACCTTCAGAACTTTAGAGAATTAAACCATGCACGTGGCTGATGAGAACACTGTTACATACTTGCCTCAGATTAAATACCTACATGCCAAAATGTTGGCCATAAACACATCTACCACTGTAATGAAGACCCCATAAGACCATTTAGGTACAATGACATCCTGAATCCCAGAAAAGAACTGAAAGCAGGCTCAGTAGAAGTCCTGTTCTACCGCCCAGACCCTGAGTGTTGAGTAGATCAGAAAGAGCAGCTGATGTGCCTTCCCAGGCAGGCTCCTTGTACACCATACTAGAGGATATTCCTTTTTTTGCAACTGTTGCCTCGTGTTCAGCGTGTGATCTACTACATCTGCCAGGTCCTTTTCTGCAGAGCTGTTACTAATGTTCATATCTGTCCTGTGCTTGTGTAGCTAATTCTTCTTGTGTAAGAGTAGAACCTTTACTCATCCTTATAAAACACATCCCACACTTCCATGTCACTCAGTGTTTTGTCATGGCCCTTCCAAATTCTCATCTTCCCTCTTAGTTCTTTGTGGTCTCTCTTAGCACTGAGTTATCTGCAAATGGAATAAATGCAGTTTCTACCCTAGTGTGAAGGCCAGTGAAAAAATCTTCTATAGCAATATGGACACCTTACAAGTGCAAAGATGAACTAAAAATCTTCAAAGTTGAGTCACCACTTTAGTAGCAACTGCAGTCAAACCAGCTCAAACTTGAAATCTAGAAACACAGATTTTTTTCATTCTTTTCCTCATTAAGCACTTGTTTGTTGCAGTTCACCATCTAAAAAAAATCCAGCATTCACTTCATTCTAAAGTCAAACTGAGTTAATATCAGGAGTAAATAACATGTATTTCTCTTCAAGCACTAGTCAAATTAAACATCAGTCATACAAAAACAGATTTACAGCAGAAATGAGCTCCTTTCTCAGAATAAATGAAGCAGAAAGCCTGTTATTTCCTCACTCAATCTTTTGCATACAACATATGTATCGTAAATATAACCCATGATTTTCAGGGTCTGCAGAATTTAAATGCATCCATATTTTGCAAAAGGATCCTTAAAACTTACTTTCAAGACAGATTGCTCTGGAGCAGGAATCATTTGGGAGTGTATTAGATAATAAGAGCCTGCAATGGGGAAGAAATTTTAGTCCGTAGTTCAAAGACTTTTTTATCTTTTCTAATATCAAACTTTAAGGAAGTAGTTCTTCTCCTCATGCTAAATACACTTGATTTTAGAAATAAATTATATTATTTCTCTACATTTATATAGCAAATTACAAATCCTCTCCACCAAGCTTGATAGAAAGAATGTTATGTGTTTCAGACGGAGTTTCATAAAGTAGTAGAACAGCAACCATGGTGCTGAAAGAAAAATCAGAACAAGGTGAGTATAAGAACACAAGCAAAAAAACCTTTTTACTGGGTCTTGTGTTCCTCATTGATCAGAACATGAGTAAGAACTTCATTCTGTCTTTGCAAGACCTTTTCAACTGTAAGAATGTATTTGGTGTCTCTGTACTCTTGCAGGACTTCTAGATTTTTTTTTCAGCATTACAAGACTTAAATGAGAAATGCTGTATAAGTGGAAAGCATGGTGTTAATTTTTTTAATATCTCAGCAAAGATGACTTAATACTAGTCTTCAGTCAATTTCTTAGCTGAAGCACTTGGTGACCCATCATCTATGTAGTAAAATGCCTTATTTACAAAAATAAAAGACTTATCCTGACTGAATTGTCTCCCTTTAAACAAAGATGAACAATTTTTACTTCAACACTTTGCTGAAATATAGATGTCAAGAAATGCAGATGTCAAGAAATGGTGAGAAGCATATGAAGAAGATACTTAAGTTATGAGTGGGTTTGTGCAGTTTTAAATTTCACATCTTTTCCATTCTGAGTGGCAACAGAGTGGAGACTTATTCTTGTTGCATGGATTATGTTGTAACCAATTTTTCACAGGGCCCTCCAAAGTAAAAGATGACTTAATTTAAAACTTCGTGTAAAACAAAGCCTAAAATAGGATCACCAATTATTGCAACTACACTGCCCCACATCATGAGCAATGGTTGCTTGGGAACCTGAAGAGAACTTGGCCTACAGCCTTGCAGAGCAGAAGGCCTTGTAGCTGTTATAGCCTTGGAGAGCTGTGCTGGTCAGATGTGTATACTCTGTCTTGCACAGAGAAGCTTAAGATATATCTGGTATTTTTTAAGTTCTACAACAAAGCGAAACATCAACTAGAGTGTTTTTTAATACTCTGAGTTGCCACTTCAGGGCAGGAACCATTTTTGTGTTTATAGGACACCTAATAAATCAGGGCCATAATTTGATTAAAAGGTCAAAGAGTTTTCAGAATTGAAATAATAAAAAATAACTGCCATAGTAATGTGTTTCACAGACCCAGTCTACAGACCCTAAAGAACCTGGCTAGAATGCCTGAGCCAATAGAGAGCAGGTGATAATTGATTTCTTATGTATTCCAAGTTCACATTAGGACTTAGAGCAAATCTTCTTGCTGCAGCTTTAGCTCAGTATTTCTTTACTTAATCACCCTGGACAGAGAACAGATCATCCTTTTTCATTCTGAAGTGGCCTTTTATGCTCTTGAACACTGTTAATTCAAGTGTGTTCAGCCTCCTGTTTCTTGCTCTCAGCAATACTAGCTCACTTAGTCTTTCTTTGAAGGTCATGTGTTGTAGACTTGTGCTTATTCTCATTGCCATCCCCCAACAGACTTTTAAGTGTTCATTTTTTCCTTGAAGTTCAATGCTCTCTTCTTGACCTAGCTGGAATATTGCAGCATACTGTTTGATATAGAAGGTTTCCAGAAAGCTGATAAAATACATTCTGTTAAAAGTTGAACAGCAAAGAAAAAGCTTGAGAAATTATAGTCTGCAGCAATGCCTAGAGTACTGGTTACTAATATTAACACAGTAATAAGAGTATAGAATCATAAAATTGTTAGGGTTGGAAAATCTAAGATCACTGAGTTCAACCATTAACCCAGCACTGCCAAGTCCACCATCAAACCATGTCCCCAAGTTCCAGATCTACACATCCTTTACATACCTCCAGGGATAGTGACTCCTCCATTTCCCTGGGCATCCTGTTCCTATGCTTGACGACCATTTCCATGGTGAAATTTTTCCTGATATCTAATCTAAATATCCCCTGGCACAACTTGAGCCCATTTTCTCTCTGTCAGTTTTTACCTGGGAGAAGAACTCAACCTCCACCTGGCTACAGCCCGCTTTCATGCAGTTTTAGAGAACAATAAGGTCCCTACTGAGTCTCCTTTTCTCCAGGCTCAATACCCCCAGCTCCCTCAGCTGCTTCTCAGCAGGCTTGTGCTCCAGACCCTTCCCCAGCTCTATTGCCCTTCTCTGGACCTGCTCCAGCCCCTCAGTGTCTTTCTTGTGGTGAGGGGCCCAGAACTGAACACAGGATTGGAGGTGGTGCCTCACCAGTACAGAGGGAAAATCACTGCCCTGGTCCTGCTGGCCACACTATTGCTGATAGAGGCCAGGATGCTTTTGGCCATCCTGGCTGTGTGGGCACACGCTGGCTCTTGTTCAGTCACCTTAGACCTCCACCCTCAGGTCCTTTTCTGCCAGGGATCAGCATGCTTGTGTGAGAACTCCGAGGTAAACACTCTGTCTGCTATGAATAATTTCAAGCCTCCTGGGGGCAGTAAAGATAAGAAACTAACACTCCTACCCTAAAAGCAGACTCCAGCCAATTCAGTTTAATAGGTATATCTCGTCTCCAGTGCTGCATCGGTACTCAGTGTAATGAAATGAGTCATCCCGTCACCTCTGCCTACTTCTAATGCTGTCACCAAATTGCAACAGCTTAAGTAGCTCAGAAAATAGTCTCTTTCTGCTTTTTTCCTAAATTTAACCATCTTAGAATTGCTCTGTTATGGGAAAAGAGAACAAACTGAAGGCTTCCTAGCAATATTTCAGTGAATAAAAGAGGGAATTACTGTTATTTACAAAAGAAGAAAATGTGATACAAGTTTAATGAGATAAAATGAGTCTAGAGATAAAATAAAAAGCTGTTCCAGAGAGACTACATGTGAGTTTATAAATAATATTGTTGATTGCATGCCTACTGGACAAGTTAATTCAGCAAAAGATGTTTGAGGAGAGAAAATGAACAGAAGATTGAGATTGGTTTTCAGACATTTGAAAAAGCTGGTGTCATAATGAAAAGCCAGAAGCCAGTCTGCTTTCTAATATGTAATCATCACATTTTGGTTTGTTGATGATAGTGAGGTAAGTGGACAAGCAAGCTCACATTGACACAAGTGACTGTGAAGTGATTAATACTTAAGATACCAGAGGCAGAGTAACGAGATGTGCAAGATATAATTAGGAAAATAAAGAACATGAATAGTAATGCTCTTCGCACCTGGTGAGAAAGCGCTCATTGTTGACATAGTGTGATAGCTACAGATGGTACCTGGAGTGGGAAATATGTGAGAGGTAGTGGCAAAATACAAGCATTTGTAGGACTTTTGTGAAGAAGACCAGATTTTCAAAGCTGCTTTCAAGCCAGGACTATTCAACCCTACAAGTCAGTTGGAGAAGGTGGGAGATGAAATTTTGTTCTTTCATTACAAATATGTTAATGATAGCAAATGACAACTCAATAGTTACTTAATCAGTGCCACTGCTCTACTATAAAGGTTTACTTTGAGATTATGTTAGGTAGTTCTCTTGCCTTAAAAATGAATTAGCAGTAAATTTCAACTTGCTTCATATTTTACTTCACAATTTTGGTAGATGTTTAAGCGTAGCTAAATAAATTGGAATAATAAGCACGATAATTAGGAACTTGAATTGTCTGAGAAATTATATTCTAATCTGCATAGAACACAAGCCAAACACAGGGAAACAGTTCATGTGTAACATCTATCAGTGCATGCAGTGATGCAATCTACATATCAATATCAAACAACATTTGGGGTTCTATGCCTCTATGATCCAACTTCAGTTTTGTTTGCCTTGGAGTTAACAAATTATTAAATCAGAAACTCAATAACAAACCTTGCATAAATGCCTGCTCAGGCTTTAATTCTAGAAGAAAAGGCTGTGATCTTTTTTGGCATTTATAAAGAATTAAGCAACAACCTTGATAAAGCATTAACTTCTGCTTTCATGTTTGAGACTAGTGGTATTTAGCAAAGTCTCGACAGCAAACTGTACTAAAATATTTTTTTTTTTGGTATCATGCAGTCACCTTTAGCAGAGCTTTCACCACCATCTCTTTTAGCCCAATTATCTCCCTCATGTATTCTAGCATCTGACAAGCAAGCAGCCCTGAAACACAAATCACAGTCAATGCTTCCTCTGTAATTTTCTGAATAACATTTAGATCTAGGTATGATCTAATAGGATGGGGTGGATGTTGCCTTCTCAGGTAAGGGGTTACTCTCAGAGGAGCAAAAATATCATGACAAATCCTTTAACTTGAATCCATGTTTTATTGAAAAATGAATATTTTGTTGTTTTAATGGACTACCAGCTTCTTCCCACAGGATCATTCTTAATGCTAATCTCTCAGCCTTGACAATACAGCAAATCAAGCTTCCATTTGCTCCCTGCTGCATGGCAGCTCAGGGGCAAGAAGCATATACTTCTTGGCAGAACACTCTTAGGGCATTCAAAGGTGCTCTATTCCCGCAGCACTTCTAACCTCTTATGAGATATGAAGATCCTGCGTTTGTTCCGATGACATCTTACCTACACCTCGTGCTCTAGCGTGGAGACAGGAACTAACCCATTAGGCTCTAACCCTCTTCTCAATAAATCAAAATATTATCGTTCAGCCGAACTCCTTTTACAGCTCTGGATTAAATAAGTTATCCTGCAAAAAACTTTCTCCAGCTTATCCTGTTGGAGAAAGTAAATTGCATGTGATTTTTTTTTTTTTTTTTTGCTCTCAAGAGCTACTATATTATGTGATTGGGAGAAAAAGAGGGAATTTCCAGGAAACAAAGGCTAAGTAAATATAAGCATAAATCAGATAGCAAGCAAATGTCAGTATTTGTTGGCTTATTTCAACACAGGAATTTAAATTGATGACTTCCTGGGCTGCAGATTAAATGGTTACAGAGGATGCAGAAAATCTTTCATGCAGAGCATGTTGGAGGCTGGGAATTCACTCACCAGTATTTGACATACCAGTGTTAATCCTCGTGTTAGCTCTTAGAAACTATCCTACCCAAGGTAAACAGCCTGCTTGTCTCTTAACAAGAATCTGGACAACAATTTACAGCAATCTCAGGTTTGTAGAAGGGAAGCTGCCTAAAGTATGTGTACTGTTTTCTGGATGGGACACTGGAGCAGATTTAAATATATTTTACTGAATGAAATTAAACAAATGTTTTCAGCAAATTATAGAATTATTAAAACAACTTCAGCATAATCAGATAACTTTCCTAATCAATCATTAGGAAACACTAGAAATTATTTTCATGTTTAGCCAAATCTGCATTTACACTTTTCAGGTACCACTCTCAGAAGTAAATAATTACTATATTCCTACACAAAAATGACCATTTTAATTTTGCATGTATCAATTTTTTTTGCAATATTTTTGGAACACTCCAGTGCCATTCTTTCTTAACAGATACTTATTTCATACAAGAAGTGTACCTTATGTGAATGTAACTCATCCTATAAATTCTGTAAACTAGTATGAACATCTAAAAATATTTAGTCCCCACTTCTTCAAAACTAGCTCTTAAAATTACACTATTCATAAGTACCTTCAGTATAAATTTGGGTATGTGGGTTAGAAAGGAAAGACCTTTGTTTTTTCCCTTTCCTTGTGGATATATAGATCCTTTCCGTGTCACTGCTTAGTTGTATTTTAGTTGTCTCAACTCATTTTATCTGGATGATAATGTCCCCAGAAACTAATATGCTCATAAACTCCCTGTTATTGTTTCACTAGTTTTTAAGCAGGACTTGAAATAATTTAGAATTTAAAAAATGAAGGTACAGTGTAACCACTATTTAGCTGAAACTGGAAGAGATTTTCACCAGGCAGAATTCATAGCAGAATCCCCACTCAATTCAGGAAAATGAAATTCAGCAAGGACATAGTATGATCTGTGAGAAAGATCTGTTTTTATGCTCAAAACCACTGAAATTACATTCCTGCTACCTTTATAGTAGAAATCAAGTAAACACAGAGAAAAACTGTAGATAAAAATACTCCTATGAATCCAAAAGTTGGTGACTATGACTCATAATTACTAATCACTTCCCTACCATATGCCTGTCATTTTTCTAAGGAGTAAAGTTATCCATAGTTTCTAGCGTTTCTTGTTTTCTGTTCGTTCACAAGATTAACAACTGCAAAACATTTGTCTCATTTTAATTGGCCAAAAAAGAAAACCATGAAGATTGCTCACCAAATACTTTTTCCAGACTATAAGACAAATAAAGTTAAAAAACAGGAGGAAAATTAAACAACAGGAGGGGGAGTATGAGGCACTGTTTAATGCCTTTGGCATTATTTCTTTTAGCAGTGAATGCTAAGCAATGCTTCAAACTGAGATCACAGCTGAGCAGACAGAAAAGGAAAATATCATTTTGTCTGTGAAGTTCTCAGAAGGATGAACCTGTCAAGAGGTAGAGAAATAGGTCACATGAAAGTTAATGAAAAGTAATAAATTGAATACATTATGCCACAATGCTTCATCTCAATTAAAAGTTCACTTGCTGAATGCCATTTAAATTGACAGATACCCAGCTCTTATCAACTTGCCTATTTATCGTCTTTGCATTTATAAAGGTTGTTGTTTATTCCACTGGGTAACCTCTGGAATCCTCCTGTTGCATTTCTTAGTGAAGTATAATTGAAGTGTAATGAAGTGAAATGCCAGGATTCATAGGAAAATGTTTCATGGGAAAATGTTTCCTTATTACAGATGTTCATGTGCTTCAGAATAAACTAACATTAGAGGAAGGCTGGATTTTAACTTCTAGCAGTGTCTGGCATTACACTGACATGAACTAATGGTGGCTCTTTGACCACAGCAATGCCATCACTTCAAGAGGCAGCTCCAGCACCCCTATTTAAGAGTTCAAGACAAAAAAGAAGAGTGGTTTGGAAGGCGAGATAGGGAACATGTCATATCAGCATGACATTCCACACTACTGCACCACAGCTTCCCACACAGAGGAGTGATGAGAAGGATGAACTTGCTGAAAGGGCCATGACATGCTTACTGTTGGGTTACAGCTTCAGCACTGTATTACCCTCTTGCAAGAGGTGGGTTATAGTTTATAGAGATGTCTCAAGTCACTTGTAGATGAGACAAAATTTGGTAGCTTTTATTTGGGAGGGATATCTTAAGGCTGAAGGTGAGACACAGAAGAATACCAGAGGTACTGCTAAAATTGGGAACACAACTGCAGAATGCTGAAGAGAAAAAGTGAGGCATGAGAAGGATACACTTTTTAAGTTGCATGTGAAGTTTCATTCTCTCTCAGGTGTCTGTCTTAGAGCTCCATGTTAAAGTATTTCACTCCTCTTCTTAGGTTAAGTACTTCACAAAACTCACTTGTGTCAGGGTGGTAGTGGGACAGAGCATCTCCATAACTGATTGCCCCTAAGTCCTTGACCTTACTCAGGAAATGAGAGCTCTGGTGCATAGCTTTCCTTCAGTGCCAGGATCTCAACCATATTCCTTCAACTCCACAGTAAATGCCTGCATTGTGTAAAAGTTGTGGAGTGCCTTACAGTTCCCATGTAAAAGCTGTGCCACTGAGCTGCCTAGACTGCCAGAGGCAGCTACCAAGAGGGAGTCTGACATTGCAGGAGGGTCCACCACTACAAGGTGGGAGGGAAGAATATTGATCTCTGTTTTGTGATACAAGGATGGATGCCAGACTGCCATAAGCACACCAAATACAACAGAAACACATAGGATGTTTGGGGGTTTTACTGATTAGGAGCTTGGCTGTGGCAGCTATTGATTACTTCTTTGTTCAGGGTGGGAAACCAGTGTGCATGTGCAGAAGTCTAAATGTGGGCACCAAACACTTCAACACTTCCACTGCCAAAGTGTTCATGGGATGCTTCATTTTAGGCAAATGTGCAGGTGTTTCAGGCATGGTGGGAGGCTGGAATACATGGGAGACTTTCAGAGTAGTCTCACCCGGGGGAACACAATGCATCTCAGTGGCTAAGAACAAAATACAACTCAAGAGATTCATCAGTGAAAGAAAACAAGCTCACAGTTCAGTGGCTCCAGTTTACATCAGATCAAAGATCAGTGCTGCTCTGACAGACAGGCTGGCAAATACCAAATCCAGGAATACCTCTTACAACTTGTACAATTGCACAAGTATGCAGACATATTTCAGAGACATTATATAGGAAAAGGAGAACTGTTCATCCTTAGCTCACAAACACATAAATGTATGCTGCTACCATGCAAACAAAAATAGCTGTGTTTCGGATTTTTTAAAAAATGTTACCTGTGTCTGAAGGTCTGAAGCTGAATTAGCTGCTTACATTTAACTTGCCCAATGTCTTTATATTTTAAGGACTTGAGCAGTAAGGATCTTGTATGAATTCATGCTTATTGTTACTTGTCCAGCATAGTTGAGAAATTGAGCACTTTGGGTAGATGTCTCTTCTCCTTACCCAAAGCCTCAGGCTGTTAAAAGCGTGAAAAAGAATACATCAAGGGTTATTTTTAAAATGCTTCTAAGTGGATTTTGTGCTCAGTTAATATTTAAGTACTGCCTACAATGCACATAATAAAATGGGAGCATGCTTTAGAAAGTCCTGACTGAATGTGCATGTCAGCTGGTGCTCTGCTAGCCTAATGCAATTTGATTTTGACATAATGTAATGGAGCACAGTGATGAAAAACAGCAACCCTAATAAGGCTCCTCTTTTCACAGCTTATTTATTTTTGGCCACTGAAGCAGTGTGCTTCTCTATCCCTATCTTTCAGAGCATGTAATCTCAAAATAATTAGCTAAGATGACTTTTCTTTTTGTCTTAATTAAATGAAATCTAAGTATCAGACTATTACTTTTACATTGAGAAACCACAGGGGCATATATTTGACTCATATACACTGGCAGCACAGAAGTCAGCTGAACAATGGGGAAACCTGCAGCAGCAACAACTTTACCAAAGGGAAAGCATTGCACCAACAGGACCTGACTGCCCTGTAGGTGCTCAGAAGAGAGCTGGCTGTGTTCCATGCTGTCTCAGTTGCCTGCTCTTTAGCATCCAGGCAGATCAGACCACGCTGTGACTTCTATAAGGTGAATTAATGTTCAAAAGAGAATTGTATCGGGTTACCAAATTAATTTCTGCATAATTCTGTTTTTGAACACAGGTTTCTAGGGTGAAAGGCTAATGCATTAACTCAACACATGAAGCACATCTCATTATGCAGAAGTTAATGTTAATACACTCCATTTCCTACATTTTTAAGGATATAATGCTTTCTGTGATTTTTTTTCTTCTCATGCTAATTGTACGATCTGCATCTTTTATCTAACATGTAGTTTCTGTCAAAAAATTCCTTTCAACAAAACAACCATCAGGCACTCATGAAATGTCAGATCATCTAGGAAGCAAGAGAAGTAAGTTGTGGAAGAATAGAAGAGGATGCTATTCTCAGTCCCAGTGGGGAGCGAAGCTAGGCAAATGAGAGTTACCCTCTGAATTGAGTGCATTCACNGGTTCACAGCAATAACTTCACATCCTGCACAGAGATGAAGGATGAAGTGTAGGGAACCTTGATGAAGTCTGTTGCTGACATTTAAATAAATTAATGATGTACTTTGTATACAAACAAGAGAAGATGATGTTTCAGCAGTGATGGGCCTGATTAGTTTTTAATTATGATGAAGCCAGAGCTTTTATGCTTTGTGTTGAGCTTTTTAAGCCAAATTTTCAGTAAGCCTGTTCATGTGGAAGCCTAATGCTTTTACTGGCATATTCAGTGAAGGTATGTAGGTACTGGTTAAATTGTTTATCTAACACATGCTCCTGGATTTTCCCACCAGCAGGCTTTGTTCAGGCAGCAAATGTGCTCCCTTTACACCTACACACCTGCTTCCTTCAC